>JABUQX010046137.1:0-42500 GCA_015478945.1 Trachelipus rathkii | reverse complement strand
TTTTTAACAAAAATTTCTACGCATACAGCTTTCTTTGGTCTAGAAGACCATATAAATAGTTGTCTTTAAAATATAATTTTGGCAACTTAAATTCTTATTACATTTTCCTTTCTTAAAAAAAGGAATTTTGGTTGACGAGAAAATCTTGCGATGCTCGTATTATAAACATTTCTTTATGGTTCACACTTTAATTAACCCTCTGTCCCTCTACATTTGGGGGAAAAAGTAAGAATGAAATTGGGGATATTCGATTTTCATTTTTCTTGAAAAAGTTTTTATGACCTTAACTTCTTAGAAACATGCTGGAATGTCCTTTATAGGCTCTTAAAAAAACATTATGTTAAAAGAATCTTTCCAATTTTAAGATTTACAATGTTAATGATAATGTAGAGGAGTTACAATGTAATTAATATTCTTAATTAAGAATAATTGCAAACTTAAACCAGCACCTTTAAAATACCTTATTGATGCATGGAACAATCTTAAGCGTGAAGAGAGTTTTGGGGGAATGTATTTGATGTAAACTTTTCTCTTTCACCCTGAGGCGAGGGGAATTCTTCTCTGTTCCTCACATATTCAAGTTTTTAGGCCTCTTATAAAAACAAATGGCTTTCTTTTTTCAAATCCTCGGATGTAGTAGGGCTGTTTTTTATCTTTTTTTCCTTGTTTAAGGCTTTCTCGCGACTTTACCAGCTTTGTTATCGTTCTGCTGTTTTTCACTTTAACTTTATTTCAAGACTTTAATTTTTAATTAAAACACTTCACTAGAATTACGTATTTTATACACCTTAATTCTCATAGTTTTTATTACTTTTTTTATTTGGGAACGTATTACAAGGATTTGGGTTGTATCGGGTCACGAATGGGGTTCATCAAATATGTATAAGAGAAGATGTCTTTAATTATTAGCAAATAATCAAATTAATCAAATCAGGTCCAATTATTAATAAAAAGGAATGTAAAAGGTGGTTGATTTTCATTTCTTTATTTAATATTCCTTTCTTGTTTTGATCAACGAAAATAAGGTAATTTTTATACAATCAACGTAATTTTAACATCAGTGCTCAAATAATATTTTTTTTATAATTTTAATTCCATTTATTTTATAATTGTTCGATAAATTTGCCAAGTAGGAAGCGATATTGCTCCATGTTTTGTACTTACATCTTAATCATCGTTCTTTATATTATATTTTAATTTTATTAATCAGAATCAATTCTGTTTTTTAAATAAGGAAACTTTTACAAGAGAACATTTTCATAGATATATTAATAATGAACTTTTCGCATTAATTATATATGTAAAATGAAAAACGCACAAGGGCGAATACGTCTTACCAGCACTAAAGTCGTTGGCTGAACTCCCTATTTTTCCTCTCGGTCGAATCAAACGACTTAACTGGCACAAATTACAGGTACACATTGATCAGTTTGATTAAATAATAATAATAATTAAATAAATGAAAGAAATTAAAAGCAGTTTTGCACGAAGTTATAATATACATCCCATTTTACCTTACATAAAAACACATAGCAATCTTATGGGCTATTGAGTACGTTTTCTTATAATCGCTTTTTCTTCCAAAAGGAGTTTTAGCTTCACAATTGCAATATAGTTAGATTTCAATAGCCATTATTATTATTATTATTATTATTATTATTATTATATATATTATTATTATTATTATTATATTATATTATATATATTATTACATATACATATACATATATTATTATTATTATTATTATTATTATTATTATTATTAAACATATATATATTATATTATATATTATTATTATTATATTATTATATTATATTATTATATATATATATATATATATTATTACATATATATATTATTATTATTATTATATATATTATTAAGGTTATTATTATTATTATATATATTTATTCATTTAGATTCAAATGATTACAGTTGTATATAAATATATTATTATTATGAAATTAGTTATTATTTGAATAATTATATATTACATATATATATATATATATATATATATATATATATATATATATTATTATTATATAATATATATATATATATTATATATATATAGTATAGTATATATATATATATATATATATATATATATATATATATATATATATATATATATATATATATATATATATATATATATATATATATATATATATATATATATATATATATATATATATTGCAACAGCAGTTTATCATTAATTATTATGATTATGTCGTAGAGTAACCTTGACTCATACGGTCATTTGGAAGTTTTTATATAGTCTGATGTAATTTTTTGGTACAAATTTCTCTTTTTTAACTGAAGCGCTTCATTTATATTCATTTGTTTGAGGCGTTCTTTTTTTCTCGCTTTTCGATATGAGTTTTCCTCTTTTTTTCCGGGATGTTTTTTGCAAAATTTTTAAGCTTGTAATATCGCTTTTTTTTAGGTAAACTTAATAAAAAGATCTTTGGTCATACTAATTGATTTGACATCGTTGTTGTGGTCTCTTTTGGCATAGTTGTCCTTTTTTTGAATTTCTTCGTTTCATACATGAATTCTTTCTTATTTATTTTTGATATATTGCCATTTTTAAATGCTTTCCTTTTCATCTACTAAATCTCCACCGTTTTAGATTGATTGTGTTCTGTAACGTGGTGGTTTCTGTCAATCCTAATCCATAATTATTACATCCTGCAAAGAAAATGGAGGAGTTGTTGGACTTTGGAGTTGATTCTTTATTTCAATGAAAGCTTCTTCATCTTCTTTGGTCCTCGTAGGGGACATTTTTCTTAATGATATTTTGCTTTTTTTGATAAGTTAAAGAAGATGTTTGCTAAACAACGGATGAAACGGCGGTAGTATCCAATATTTCTGAAGAATCTTTAAAGAGCTGGGGAGTCTCGAGGAAGATGTTACTTGGAAATGTCTGGCGTCTTTTCTGAAAGTGGAGAAATTCTATTCGGGAAATATAGTATCATAGATAGTTGAGAGAAGACTTGAAGAATTTGCATTATTCTAAGGAGATTTTGAAAAAATTTTCTTTAAAAAGCTTGAAAACTATCCTGAAATGTTCTCAATGCTGTTCTGAAGTTGATGAATAAATTACCAAGTCATTTAGAGATACAGTAGGTAAGCAAAGGGAAAATATCTATAAATGGAGTCCATTATTATTTGAAAAGTAAGCCCTCCTTCTGCATACTAAATGACATAGAAACATACTAAAAAAAAGGACGAAAAGAGTTGTTATGGCCGTCTTTTCAATGTCCTCCGGTCGTATTCGAATTTGGTGGCATGCTCTCTGTAGTGCTATTTTGTTGAAGATTGCTAATCCATGTAGATGTTGTGATAAACTTTGAATTTGAGAAAGTGGATATCCATCTATTTTAGTTATAGCATTCAAAAATCAGTAATTCCAAAAGTCCACCAAGTTTTCTTTGGCACAAGATTGAGCGGAGAAGCCCAAGTAGGCTTGATTTCATTCTTCAAGAGAGCGTCAATTTCTACTTTTGCTGCTTTCAATTTATCTTCGAAACGGCAGCAAGGTCTTGCAAACACTTGAGGAAAATCAGCTGAGTCTATATAAGAACAGTCCTTTTGGATTAAATTAATGTTGGTCAAGTCTATTGATGACGTCAAGAAGGGAAACTATTGAAACAAAGTTGAAATATTACAATCTTCGATGATAAAATTGATTTGTAATGAAGGTGCTTTCTCAGAAGAGATTTGAAGAGGAGCTAGAAGAAAAGTATTTGTGCCTTATAGTGATTTCTTCCAACAATCGATAATTAAATTGTAATGATGTAGAAAATTTATGCCAAAAATCAACATTGCGATATCAGCTACAGTGAAAGTCCAATAAAATTTTTGATGAAACTTGTTGATCGCTAAATATTTGGCTATTTCACCATGACAATTGATAGGCTAGCCATTGGCTGTGGAAAAATGACATTGGTTGCATATAGGGACATGTTGGTTACAATCGAAGAAGGTAAGCAAGAAATGGAAACGCCGGTGTCTTATAGGAAGAGAGTATCAACGACAAATAATGTGACATCGACAGTAAGTTGCAAACTGGTTATAGCGCAGAAATAAGCTCGCTTTTCTAATTTTCTGTTGTGGCAGGAGAAAAAGCTTTAGAACATGAACGAGACGAGTGCTACATATGAACATTAGTTTTATCAGATCAATAGCACCATAGCCAGCATGTTCTTGCCTGTCGGGCGAATTAAATGTGAGCACTGCATTTGTAGAGTGTAAAGGCAAAGTAATCTAAGTACAAAATTTTGCGAAAATCTTCACCTGACATGCCAAAGTGATCCAAAATACTTGGATCACTTTACATGTGTTAAATGATATGTATTTTTCGGTCTGAGCAATGATCTGTGTACTGTATTCGGGAGAGTTCGAAAATTTGCCCTCAGTTCTGATACTGACATTGGTGAAGAAGGAGGTATTTGCATTTGGTACCTCAATCTTTTAAATTATTAGTTAAAAAATTTATAATTTTGTAATGAACAATCAAAGCAGAGGTGCTAAATTAGTAGCACTGGTTCAAAAGAAATTTTTTGAGCAAAGTTTAATGATTTATGAAGATTTTACTTCCTCTAAAAAGGAAAATGATCAAAGAGCATGTCGTAGGCTTTTTAGCCAAAGTGATCAAAATGGTAAGTCTTTCTTTATTTTTATTAAATACTAATCCTAAAATTGTTATTATTATTATTATTATTATTATTATTATTATTATTATTATTATTATTATTATTATTATTATTATTATTATTATTATTATTATTATTATTATTATTATTATTATTATTATTATTATTATTATTATTAATGAGGTAAAAAGAAGGAACAGGGTATAATGGAGCTTTGAATTTTCTGTAGGCTTCCAACTATTCGGTAGACTAATGAATTTTTTTTAAGAGATTCATTGAAGTTTTAAAGAATAATTATAATAATAATAAGGTAATTGTTACCCAGAGGGTTGTCACCCCCGATTTTTATGAAAATCACAGGATATACTCTAAAAAAATAATAATAAAGAATAGTGAAAACGAAAATCGTCGCTCTCCTTAGGAAAAAAAGTTACAGCCTCTCAAAGTTGCCAACCCCCACGGGATTTGTTATAATAAAAAAAAAAAAATTTTTTTGAACTACAGATAAAATAAATAATAATGAAGAATAGTGAAAATGAAAATGTCCGTCTTTAGGAAAAAAAGCCATCTTCGAAAGTTAAAAATCTTCATATAGACTTTCTTATAATAAAAATTAGTGGGCCTCATGCTCGTTTTAGGGCCATCCTAGTTCAGGTTATTATAAGATTTGTTAATTCTACATAGATTTTCTCTGTGTATACCTAACAAAACTTATCATAACCTGACTTAGAGGGCCTGAAATGAGACCTAACCTGGATTGATTAATATTGAAAAGTCTGTTGGATTTTTAACAACTTTAGAGGTTGTAACTTTTTTCCTAAAGAGAGCGACAATTTGTTTTCACTATTCTTCATTATTATTTTTTAGAGTATATCCTGTGATTTTCATAAAAATCGGGGGTGACAACCCTCTGGGTAACAATTACCATAACTAAATCTAGTATTGAATAAAATGCATTCCTAAATTATAATTATATAATAAATTGATTATTCAGACATTTATTCAGACAACCTGAGGGCTTTGACCGATTGCAAGCTTTGAGTTTTAAATACTGCTATTGCCTGTTAGCCAGCTTGTGACAATTAAACCTATCATACTTAGGATATGAAACGAATCACCTAATTTTTAGAATACAGCTACTGAACTTTAGTGAGCAAGTTGGTAACTTGCCAGCGTATGAGACTATGGTGGTGATAATGGTTAAAGTTTAAATATATTAATATAAATAGATTACTTAATTATTTTAAATTTATAAAATGCTTGTTATGTTATGACTATCACTAACACACAACAATAGTAATACCAGCTACCTTTAAAAGTTTTACAATGAGGCAATGACATTCATTCACCCAGTGTATATTGAATAAAGTCTGCTTCCAAAATAATTATTTATTTTGAAAATTGTACACCTACCTATTAATTTATTTGTAGAATAATAATGAAATGATATTATTTTCATAAAGCAAATTAATTATTGATAATTTTGTGGTTTCCTTAAATTTGAAATTTTAACAAAAAAAATCCCCAAAATAGCCCAATAAAATAAAAAAAGCCCCCCAAAAAACCACTGGGTTGGTTCGGGATTGTTTGGTCTGACCACGGGTTTTTTCCAACCCTCATATATATATATATATATATATATATATATATATATAAATATCATTAATATTATATATATATTATATTATTATATATATTATATTATTATTATTATTAGTATTATTATTATATTATATATATTATAAATATATTATTATTATATATATATATTATTATATATTATATATATATTATCATTAAATTATTATTATTGTTATTATTATATATTATTATAAATATATATATATTGTGACTATTATATATATATATATATATTATTATTATATATTATTATATATATATATATATATATATATATATATTATTATATATATATATTATATATAATTATATATATTATTATTATTATTATTATACATATTATTATTATTATATATATATATATATATATATATATTATTATATTATTATTATGCTATTATTATTATTATTATTATTATTATTATACATATATATATACAAAATATCAGTATTATAGCAGTTTCAAATCGCCTTTCAAATCACTGAAAATTTTCTAAGTTCAAAAAATTTCTAAGTTCAAAAAAGTTAAGTTTTTAAGAAAATTGTTTAGTGGTAACTTCTGGCATAATTCCAGAAGCTTGCTACTAAAGAATTTTCTTAAAAAACATGCTCTACTAAGAAAAATTTATTGGTCTCTGTATTATCAATAGATGTAAATATTTTGTAGACTTGTATCATGTCCCCCCTGAGAAATCACCTTCTACAGAAAAACATTCTCAACTCCTCTTCACCTGTCCATGCTCTACTATGAAATATTTATTGTCCTGGTTGCCCTATGTTGCACTCACTCTAGCATATCTAAGTCTTTCTTTAAATAAGGGGCCCAAACTTGTGCACAATACTCTATTACTGGCCTAACATAGCTATTATACAGTTTACTTATAACTTCCTTGCTCTTGTAAACAACATTGCGATCTATGCCCAGCATCTTATTAGCTTTATTTCTAGCTTCCAAACACTGATTAGCTACTTTCAAATTACTGCTTATAATCACCTAAATCTTTTTGTTGGTCCACAGACTCCAGCCAATCCCCAATCATATCGTAGTTAAAACTTTTATTTGAGTAACCTAGGTGAAGACCCTTACACTTTTTACTATTAAAATTCATTTGCCACTTATCTGCCCACCCAAGAAGTTTATCAAGATCTTTTTGAATCTTTATACATCCTTCACTGTTTGTAACTGTGGTAGCCACTTTGGTATCTGCAAACTTAGAAACCTTGCATTTAAATCATTTATATATATGAGGAACAATAGTGGCCCCAGCACTGAACCCTGTGGGACACCACTCTTCACCATTTCCCATGATGATTTATTGCCATTTAGTTGTACACACTGTTTTCTATTTCACAACCACTCTTATCCAACCATGTACCACTCCACCTATACCACATTGCAATAACTTCTTCATCAGCCTTATGTGGGGAACCTTATCAAAAGCTTTGCTAAAGTCTAAATATATAATATCAACTGGATCTCCTCGGTCAGTGCAGTCAGTAATGTATTCCATAAATTCTAAAAGGTTTGTCTGACATGACCTACCCTTTCTGAAACCATGCTGGGAGTCATACAATACCTTGTTATCTTCTAAATATTTCTCTATATGACCTTTCATTAACTTTTCCAGAACCTTTACAACCAGAGATATTAAGCTAACTGGCCTATAATTTCCCAAATCTTCCTTACTACCTTTCTTATAAATAGGCACAACAAATGCTGTTTTCCAGTCATCTGGTACCTCACCAAATGTTATAGATCGCTTAAAAATAAAATACAGTGCCTTTGCAATGCTGGTACTTCCCTCCCCCTCTTTCAGAATTTTACCATATATATACCATCAGGGCCTGCAGCTTTACTTCGATCAATATATGATCTAATTGTTAAGATAGGTTAGGTTAAAACACTAAAAGTAAAAATAAAAGTAAAAATAATTTTCATTAAATCAGCGTTTTGGCTGACTTTGACAATTTATTTTTAATACTTCCATATTTTGTATCATTCTCAAATATACCTTAATTAATTGCTATTATACCATACTACTAATATATGAAAAAAAAACTATTCATCTGTGCACTTAAACAGATAAGGTTTCTTTATTATATATATATATATATATATATATATATATATATATATATATATATATATATATATATATATATATATATATATATATATATATATATATATATATATATGAATAAATATATATATGTATATATATATATATATATATATATATATATATATATATATATTACATATTATTATTACAATAGATTATTATATATATTATTATTATTATTATTATTATTATTATATATATATATATTATTATTATTATTATATTATTATTATTATCCTTGTTCTATTATCTTGCTGTTAGTCTCTTTGTTATTATTATTATTCCATTTTATACCCATTATTCCTTTCCGTATATATATTATTATTACATATATATATATTATATTATTATATTATTATATTATATATATATATATATATATATATATTATATATATTATTATTATTATTATATTATTATTATTATATATATAATTATATTTATTATATATATATTATTATTATTGTAGATATATTATTATTATATACATATATATATATAAAGTATATATATATATATTATATACATATTATATATATATATATATATATATATATATATATATATATATATATTATATATATATATATATATATATATATATTTATTTATTTATTTGCCTCATTGGAGCTGATGTGCCCTTAATAATTCCTTCCTATCAAAGCTGTATTCAATTTTTCTTTTTGGTTTAATATTTGGCTGGCTCATAACATAAATTATAATTTCTAATTGTACCCAAAATGTGTCTTCCACATCAGTAAAGTAATATACATTTGAGCTCAATTTATGTATAAATTTAATTTTAACATCTTGATATTCTAAACTGCACAGCTCTACAAATCCCAACCATATTTCACTTTCATATATGCAGGCTACATATTTCCCATTTATGCTTTCAACATCAGTTGGTTTATTATCTACATTGAATTTACAGCAATAATTTATGATTTCCCACCCTTCATCTGTTTGATATTTAAACTCTTTGTAAATATCTGAATCACATATTTCATAAGCTAGAAGACTATTTATACTTTTTGGTATAACTTTGTGAAAACCATGAGTTCCTTTGATAGTTTTAGATTCCTTAAAACGATGCTTGAGAAAAAGCTCTTCTGTTGTAATATAAAAAAATTGAATAGAGGGAATGCATTCAGAATATGTGTATAAATCTTTTGCTGCTAAGATGTGATACTCTGTTGTTCTTTGTAAACTTACCTTTGTTGAAACCCTTTTTACCATTCCTCCAATGCTATCACACATTTTTACTGCAAACAAATTCCACTCTGTTACTATGCCATAGAAATCTTTTCATGATGACACAGGTTAATGAAATTGTATCTATTTTTATATTGGGCAACTGAACCATCTGTAAAGTAATGAATTTTATTTATATTTGGAAACAATTTGTTTACTTCTGTCAATAATGCTTTCTGAAAAGTATAAACTAGTGTTTTTTTATGCTCTAAGCTATCGCTAATAAAACAAAATGTATTGTGTCATAAATTAGTATTTGCTTTGTAGTACAATATGAATGGGTGAATTGTTGCCTGATTTCTAGTCCAGTGAAATGCTTGACTGGCATCTTGTACTACAAACGAATAATTTTCTGAAAAATCTTCTATTATTATTCCATCCTATTCCTGAATATTGTTTTTAAGATTTTTGATGCAATTGTTTTGACTCTTTGGAATGAAGTGATGTTTTGTTAGTTTCCTAATTTGACCTGACAATTTGTCAATAAATTCATCAATTGATAGGGATGCATTTTTTAAGGTTCAGTGATCAGTTTGCACCCATTGGCTAAAATTGATTCTATCTCTGCAATTTGATTCAAACATAAATTGGAGAAAGTTTAAAATGCCATTTATTCAAGGCCATTTACCACATTGTTGAAGCATGCATTGTTTGCTATTCATGCTGCATACACATTTTTCAATTTAAATTTTGATATTGATGTCATTACATCCTATGGCAGATATCATGAGTTTTGGATTTTGATGGTAAACACACACACATATTCAATGTATTCCATTTGCTTCGGTAATGATGCAGTATTTGGGGCGCAAACTTGCAAATGTAGAAAACCCTACTTTGGGAGAATGTTGAGATTCTTTCTTATACTGTTCATAGATTTCTTTCAGGTTTCCAAGTATTAACCTCTTTTGCATATGTTCTTTCTGTCCCTCTTTATCCTTCACACTAAGGAAGACACTTTTCCATGGGCATACTCTACTCACGTCATCAAAGTTGTAAAAGTTTTCTACTTTCCTTCTCATATCTTCAGTAATTACTCTACACTTACTGACCTTAGGTATTTCTGTTAAAATTCCAAATTCTTTACTTAGCTTTCTTGATTTGTTCACCATATATGTAGTTGTGTTGAAGACTTGCACTGTTCTATTAATTGACAAAGGTGACAGTTAATATTTGCAGTTTTCTTTCATGTGATTTTGTAGCTTTGAACTCTTCAACAAGCCAATTCATAAGAATCTCAAACCTGAAAAATATTTAACAAAATATTTTATGTAAAGAAAATTATAACATTTTTTATAGAAAATATTTTACAAAACTTGTTTCATAAAATATATTTTTTTAAAATTCATTATGTAATGGATGTATAGTTTTTGTACATTTACTCAGAATTATCACGATGCTGCACTTTAGATGATGAGTGGTCTTCATCTGGCAGGCCACCCTGTTAAACTTCCTAAAATATTCTTTTTAGGCTACCAGCTGCCTTTTTATATTTCTTGTATCAATTTCTCTGAGTGGAAGTAGTTTTCAATTTTATTCCAGCTGTTAAAATGATATAACATTTATTGTTGTGAATATAATGCAGCAGTGCAGAAAACTTTTTCACAATTTTAAATTAAAAGTATTGTAATGAAATATTTAGAATAGAAAGTTTTATGTTCAGTTATAATTTAAATAATTTTTAGGAAGATTTATAAGCTTTTAAAACTTGCTGTAAAAATAATTTTGTGATTCTTTATTTAAATAACACTATCATTCTAAGGTAATGTGAAGTGTATGTACAAACCTATAAATAGAAATTGCTTGCTTTAATTGGAGTAGCCTAACATTGAGATTCACAAGTTGGAAGTTAAAATCTTCTAGTTTAACATGAGAGTCCATATCACTCTCTGCATTATCTCTTATTTGATCAACTTCATCATAATCAGTCTCACATTTAGACCTTAATGTTGTTGGAGACTGTGTTACTTGATACAACTTGTTCAAGCATGATGTGCAAATTGATTCACCTTCCTGTACATTAAATCTTGCATGTTTAATTGCAACATTCTTGGATATGTCTCTAAGGCTCTTTGTTACGGTCCTTTTCTGTCTTCATAAAGGTTCACAGCATTTTTTGTTATAGTTAGTAAGCTTAGGAGTACATTATTGGCCTTTTTTTCCGGTATCAGTATTGGCTAAAATGTTGGTATTGGTATTGGTTATATCACTTCATTTTAAGGTATTGATTCTCAATATTTTTCTTTGGATATCAGTAAAAATATGACAATACCAAACTGATAATAATACCAATGCCAGTATATATATATATACCGTATATATATATATATATATATATATATATATATATATATATATATATATATATATATATATATATATATATATATATATATATATATATATATATATATATATATATATATATATATATATATATATATATATATATATATATATATATATATATATATATATATATATATATATATATATATATATATATGCCCAACTGTAAAATGTGGAATGTGTTAAAACATTTAAAAATTAACTTGGATGATGATCATGGTGATGTTGATGTTGATTATTATTATTATTATTATTATTATTATTATTATTATTATTATTATTATTATTATTATTATTATTATTATTATTATTATTATTATTATTATTATTATTATTATTATTATTATTCTTTTTTATTATTATTATTATTATTATTATTATTATTATTATTATTATTATTATTATTATTATTATTATTATTATTATTAATGAACATTTAAAGAAAATCTTCATGAATATTCAGTCAGTATGTTTTAAAGATAGAGAGAGAAAGAGAAACCTATTTGTTGGAGTAGAGAGGTAAGTGATAAAATCAAAGTTTGTAAAGTACAGATGTTTAAAAAAAATCAAGGGTAATAGTAGTGAGGGAGATTTTGAAAATTTTAGGAATATTAGAAATGAACTTAATCTCTACATAAGAAATTCAGAGAGAGTAAAAAAAAATAATTTAGCAAGGAATAGTAATAAAGACCCAAAAACTTTTTGTTTTTATAAATTTAAAAGTAAAAATAGCACAATTGGTCCAATTAAAATTGATGAAATGGTAATAAGTTTGGAAAAAGAATTTGTTAACATTTTCAATATTTATTTTGCATCAGTTTTTACTGAGGAAATATTGGATAATACTTTGGGGAATAGTGTTTATGGTATCAATATAATAAATAGACCTTTTCAATTTGGATTCGAGTTGCAAGAAATTAAGTCTTTACAGAACCATACTGATTCAAGTAAAGCTGGGGGTTTTGAGGGTATATAAAATATAATTATGAAAAGATGTAGTAGCATCATAGCAAAGACATTATACTTTATTTTTAAACAATCCATTACATTCAGTGAGATACCAGAGGAATGGAAAATGGCATATGCTGTGCCTATTTAAAAGAAAGGAAGTACAGAAGATTTTGAAAATCATAGGCCGGTTATCTTAATATCTCTGTTGTAAATGTTTTGGAGAAGCTACTGAAATATTGAATAGATAAATATTTGGATGATAACAAGATAGTTTAAGGTTCCGAACATGGTTTTCGGGAAGGTAGATCTTGTCAGACAAGTCTTTTTGAATTTATGTAATACTTAAACAATTCAATTGATATAATATACTGTATTTAGAGTTCAGTAAAGCCTTTCATAAGGTGGGGTAGTACAAGAATAAAGTCATTTTGGAATAGAAATCAATGTGTACTATAAATAGCAATCAGTTATCATTTGGAAAAGAGGTGTCCCACAGAGTTCAGTTTAGTTCTGGGGCCATTATTGTTCCTCATATATATATATATATATATATATATATATATATATATATATATATATATATATATATATATATATATATATATATATATTATATATATATATATATATATATATATATATATATATATATATATATATATATATATATATATATATATATATATATATATATATATATATGTATATATATATATATATATATATATATATATATATATATATATATATATATATATATATATATATATATATATATATATATATATATATATATATATATATATATATATATATATATATATATATATATATATATAAATACAAACAATATGTTGGTGATGCAGAAGTCAAAAAGAAGAATGATGGCAAAGACCAACTGTCCTTGGATAACAAAGTAGCCAGTACCATACACAAACTAAACCTAAGCCAGAAAACTACTTAAGAAAAAGAACATCAAATAAATGACGAATTTGTTGGGCCAATGAACCGTGATGAATCACACAAAGTTCAGAAGAATGGAGTTGGCTTCATGTTTAATGAACACTAAGTGAATAGAGGCCAAAGTTAGAACTAAAAGATGTAAAATAAAAGTGTAAAGCAACAAATGAAAGAGTGAGAAAAGGAAGTATAAAAGATAAAGGTAAAATTCTTACCCCCATTGGTAGATGGGGTAGATTTTCAAAATGAGAAGAACTAAGAATCAATCGCACCCAATGATAAATTGGTGAAGGTTCTAGAAAACAAAAAAAAATAATATGGGTATTTTAAAAATTTGAAGAGTAAAGTTATAAAGCATAATCAAAGTATAAGATGCAAAAAAATATTTCCTAAAAATTTGTTAATACCTATTATGATATGGTTTGTTACTATCTTTGGTAAGTGATAAGGATGTTAAATAATAATATTCAATACTTATAAATTTCAGTAATAATATATATTTGTAAAAAGAGAAAAAAATAGAAGGGTTGAAGTGAACAAGGAAAAATATAAAAACACTTATCCAGAATGAACTTGGGTCATGGGTGTCTCATGTTCTAGCCCCACTCTCTGTAGAGTTTATTAAAGACTTAATTTCTTCCACCTCAAATTAAAATTTTAAAGTTAACTTATTTTTTGCATACCAGAAGCACTAGTCCCAAAACTATTATCCAATCTTTCTTCAGTAAAGCCTGAGGCAAAATAGTATTGAAAATGTTAACTAATTCCTTATCTCTAAATTTATTAAATTTTCCATTTTTATATTCTTACTTTGAAATTTATAAAAACAAAAACTTTTTTGGTTTTTATTACTACCTTCTTTGCTAAATTGATTTGTTACTGTCTTTGTCTTTCTTATTGAGTGGGAAAGTTCATTTTTAATATTCATATCATTTTCTAAATCTTCCTCTTGACAATTATCCTTGAATATTTTAAAACATCTTACCTTTACTTTGATGTTCTCACTAATTTCTGTATTCCACCAAATAGGTTTTCTTTTTCCTTTCCTAAAAGGTCTATCTTTAAAACGAACTCACTGAATATTTATTAAGATTTTCTTAGTGTCCCCACACAATAATAATAATAATAATAATAATAATAATAATAATAATAATAATAATAATAATAATAATAATAATAATGATAATAATAATAATAATAATAATAATAATAATAATAAAGTAATGGGTAGGGTGAGAAAGTTGAAGAATGGTAAATCTGCAGGTATAGATGAAATTACTAGTGAAATGATCAAGAGCGGAGGCGAGATGGTGATTGATTGGATTTGAAAGTTGTGTAATAAAGCGTTTATGGAGGGTATAGTTCCAAGGGATTGGAGGAGAGCGGTAATAGTACCCTTGTATAAGGGTAAGGGAGAAAAGGGGAACTGTAGAAATTATAGGGGAATAAGTTTATTGAGTGTTGTAGGGAAGGTATATGCTGGTATTTTGGTCGAAAGAGTGCGTCGAGTGACTGAGGGACTGATTGGTGAAGAACAAGGTGCGTTTAGGAGTGGTAGAGGATGTGTGGATCAAATCTTTACATTGAAACAAAATGATTGAGAAAAATGAGGGAGAAGAAGAATAAATTGTATTTTAGGTTTTATGGATTTGCAACAGGCGTATGATAGAGTTAATAGGGAAGCGTTATGGCAGGTGTTAGTGATATATGGTGTTGGTGGTAGGCTTCTGAATTGGAATCAAAAGTATGTATGACGATAGTGGTTGTGTAAGAATAAATGGTGTCAATGGTGATTGGTTTAGGATTAATATGAGTAAGACAGGGTTGTGTTATGTCTCCTGGTTATAAAATTTGTATATGGATGGGGTTATGAAAGAATTTGAGGTGGGGATGGCAGTGGATGGTGTTAGAATGATGGAGAATGGAGTTGAGTGGAGGTGCCCTACCCATTATATGCGGATGATTCGGTTCTGTGTGGTGAATCTGAAGAGAGTTTGAGAGGATTGATAGAGAGATTTGGCAGGGTGTGTGAAAGGAGGCTTGAAAGTAAACGTGATAAGAGTAAGGTTATGGTCATGAGTGGAGGATAGCTCTCAGTGTGAAGTTATGTTATGGTGAGCACAGAACAAGTGTCTGAGTTTAAATATTTAGGTATATGTTGAGCTTCTGAGAAGTGGAACGGACGTACAGAGCGGTAGTAGGGAAAGTTGTGAATGGTATGGAAGGTGGCTGGTGCAATTAAATCGTTGGTGAATGTAAAGGGACTAAGTCTTGAGTGCGCTAGGGTCTTACATGCGGGTATGTTGTTACCTGTGTTATTGTATATGGTAGTGAGACTATGGTCTGGAATAAGAAGTATAGATCTAAAGTTCAATGTGTTCAGATGGACAATCTTAGGGTGTGCCAGGTGTGAGAAGAATTGATAAAGAGAGGAATGAACGTATTAGAGAGTGGTGTGGTGTGAAGAAAGGTAAATGAGAGAATAAATGAAAGTATGTTGAGATGTTTGGTCGTGGAAAGGATGAATGATAGCCGGTTGGTTAGCGGGATGTATAGTGGTGAGTGTGTTAAGAATCGACCCTGGGAGACCCAAGAGAAAGTGGATTGAGTCGTTGAACGAATGGAGGAGAGAAATGAGTTTGGCAGAGGCGAGAATAAAAGGATAAGAGAGAATGGCGGGGTTTTGTATGGGGCATGGTTGTGGCCCACCTGGGCCAGGGGATGAACCCTTACATTGACGATTTACCATAGTGAGGGTCCGTCGCGGTCCCATGATGCTCTAGGGTGGATTTTCTGTCTGTGACGAGTCGCTCTCACTAATTAATGGTACAGAGGGGCGGTAAGCACTGGGCTTTTCGACGTTTGTCAGTGTTCTCCAACTGCTTTTCCGATGCTTGTACAGCACCTTTCCCCCCAATCTTGGGGCAAAGAGGAAGGTGAAGAAAGAAAGAAAGAAGAAAGAAATAATAATAATAATAATAATAATAATAATAATAATAATAATAATAATAATAAGAATAATAATTATAACAATAATGACAGTAAGTAATAACAATTAAATTTATACTTTTTTTTACCAATTTTTAAATTTTTCTGTTTGGTATCTCCTGTATTCTATTGGTATTGGTTTGTTATCAGCACATTTTTACTGATACTGATACCAAAAGAAAAGTAACGGACACTGATACCTTAAAAAATTATGTTATATATATATATATATATATATATATATATATATATATATATATATATATATATATATATATATATATATATATATATATATATATATATATATATATATATATATATATATATATATATATATATATATATATATATATATATATATTATAAAATTCAAAATTTAGGGTTATAGTTGTTTTGAATAAAAAAAAATTATTTGCTTTTTTCAGAGATACTCTTCAAATTATAAGCGACAAAGAGTTGCTGAATGGGTTCAGTCAGCAACTTCTAATTTATGTATCAACCCTACAGTTCCTGAATCGTCACCAAAAACATATGATCTTCGAAATGCTCATGGTAAGATACTAAGAATTCAAATTAATTGGTGACAGCTTACATATTTTAATAACATTAAGAACTTTCCTTTTCAACTAGAAAAAATTGTAGAAAGCACATTTTAACGACATACCCGGATTAGGAACCGACCGGGGCCCCGGCTAAACCCGGCGTTTTTTGTGGCCCCGGCCCCAGCAAAATCTGAGCCCCGGTCGGTTCCTAACCCAGATTTAGATAATTGTGTAGTATTTAAACGGATTAGTTTTCTATTTGTAGTTCTCTTTTTAAATTCAGAGTCAGTTTCCCAGAGAAGTTTGCAATCTGGCATTATGGCTTCTAAATCTCCAGATATGTTTTACTCCAGCTCGTCATCAACAAATGAGTTAACAAAAAACAATACAGAGACTGCATTTATTGATTCAAGAGGTAAGATAAAGTCTATACATCTTTTTTTTATTACCTTCAATATTTTTTCTCATTTTTTTAAATATTTATTAAGGTCTCTTTATATATTACATTATGTTTCATTATATATTCCATTACATTATATATTACATTACATGTGTGGTTGTAACTGTTGTGCGGTGTGTGTAACGGGTGCTTTTGGTGTTGAAGGAGAAAATGAGAATGGCAATAAGGTGATTGATTTTTGTGAAAATAGAATTACAGTATGTGTGTAAGTAATACTTTTTTGTTCACAAAAAATATGTTACGAGAGTTGGTGTAGATAGAGACGGTAGTGAAAGGAAGAGTATGATTGATTTGTTATTGGTGAAAAAGGAATAATAATAATAATAATAATAATAATAATAATAATAATAATAATAATAATAATAATAATAATAATAATAATAATAATAAACTTAAAATATTTTCCTCATATTTTGAACCTAAGAATGAAAACAAAGTATCTTTTTTATTTTCAGATATTTGTACATCTCCAGTACTTCTTAAAACTCCTCATGAAGCTGGGCAAACACAAATAAAACAAAACCGTGGTCTTTCCTCCTCTCCAGATATGTTTTCCTTCACATCTTCATCAACAAATGTCCGAATAACGCACCACCAAAGTAAAATCTCAGAAAGCAATAGAGACACTCCACTTATTTCTACAACAGGTGAGATAGACTCCTCATTCATTTTCATAATAATAGGTTAAATTATGAGATTTCTCTGTTTCCTTCTTTCTTCATCTTCCTGTTTTCTCTTTTAACTCGAAAGCCAAAGGGTTTTGGTGCGTGCTGCACCGGAAAAGATAGCTAGTGAAGGGAAATGACAATGAAGTCGAAAGAAAAAAACCCAACAAAACCACCAATTTCATTCCTCTCAACTAAGATATCCGCCCAAAACTTCATAACAGCGTGATGGACTTACACAGTGACAAATCATCAAGTGTTGGGTTTATCCCTGGGCTTTGTGGCCCACTACCACGTGCCCTCACAAACTTCCTCCATACATTCCTATCACGCGCCAATCCTCTTGCTTCGATCAGGTTCCCACCTTTTCCAACTGAGTCACCATCTCTTTCGACTTACTGATTAGGTGCTGACAAATTTGATTTGCCTGCTGTGACTGAAACAGATGAAAGGAAACGGTGAAGTGATTGGTGTGTGTGAAATGTGTGTGTGCTGGAGTGAAAAGAATGAGAGGGGAGAGGAGTTGCAATTTTGGTGAGTGACTTGTGGTACAAAGCTATGGTAGACTTTGTGTGTCAGAGTTCTAGAATTCTAATGGTTAAATTTAAGTTTGAAAAGGTCAAGGTATGTGTGGTTGTGACGTATGGTCCATCTGAGTGAAACGTTGAAGAGAGTACAATTTTCGGGGATAACCTGAATGATGTTTTGGATGGGGTGAGTAGGAGCTTCAGATTGATAGTGTTGGGGACCTGAATGGTTGGATAGGTGATCAAAAAAGGGATGGTATAACAGGTGGTTTTGGGGTGTCGGGAGAAAATGAGAATGGTAGGAAGGTGATTGATTTCTGTGAAGAGAGAGGTATGTGTGTAAGTAATACTTTCTTTAAACACAAGAGTATCCATAAGTATACTAGAGTTGGTGTAGGTAGAGATGGTATTGAAGTGAAAAGTATGATTGATTTTGTGTTGGTGAAGAAGGAAATGTTGAAGTATGTGTTGGATGTTAAATCAGTGAGGGGTTAGGAATGGGATTATCGGATCATTATGTTGTTCAATGTAAAATTAAGTTAGTGGGGGCTTGGATGGAAAGGAAGGTGTTATGGAAGGAAGTGGGTAAAATTAAGAGTGAGAAGTTAAGTATACAAAAGATACATATAAGAGCGTCATAAGTAAATCAGTTGATTAGAACAAGTTGAAACTGAACAAATCTGGGAGCAAATGTAGGAAGCAAAATTGTTAGCAGTGCAAAATAAGTAGTGCTAAAATAGGAAGTAAGAATGTTAACAGTGAGTGGTGGAATGAAGAGGTGATGCAAGCGGTTAAAAGTAAAAAAGTTTCAAAAGAATGATGCTTGGAATAGTGAGGCATGTGTAAGAATAAATGGTGTCAAAGGTGATGGGTTTAGTATTAATAGCGGAGTGAGATAGGGGTGTGTTATGTCTCCTTGGTTATTCAATTTATATATGGATGGGGTTATGAAAGAATTAGAGGTGGGGGAGGCAGGAAATGGTGTTAGAATGATGGAGAATGGAGATAGTGGAAGGTACCCTACCTATTATATGCGGATGATTTGGTTCTTTGTGGCGAATCTGAAGAGAGTATGAGAGTATTGGTAGAGAGATTTTGCAGAGAGATTTGGCAGGGTGTGTAAAAGGAGGGGTTTGAAAGTAAACGTAGATAAGAGTAAGGTTATGGTTGTGAGTGAGGACAGCCCTCAGTGTGAAGTTATGTTAGATGGTGGGCAGCTGCAACAAGTGTCTGAGTTTAAATATTTAGGGTATGTTTTGGATGAGAAGGAAACGAATGATTCAGAGTGTAGTATTAAAGTTGTGAATGGCAGGAAAGTGGCTGGTGCAATTAAATCGTTGGTGAAAGTAAAAGGACTAAGTCTGGAGTGCGCTAGGGTCTTGCATGATGGTATGTTGTTACCTGTGTTATTGTATAGTAGCGAGATTATGGTCTGGAATAAGAAGTATAGATCTTAAGTTCAATGTGTTCAGATGGACAATCTTAGGGGCGTGCTAGGTGTGAGAACAATTGATAAAATGAGGAATGAACGTATTAGAGAGTTGTGTGGTGTGAAGAAAGGGGTAAACGAGAGAATAAATGAAAGTATGTTGAGATGGTTTGGTCATGTGGAAAGGATGAATGATAGTCAGTTGGTTAAGCGGATGTATAGTGGTGAGTGTGTTGGGAACCGACCGGCTGGGAGACCGAAGAAAAAGTGGATTGAGTCAGTAAAGGAATGTTTGCAGGAGAGAAATGTGAGTTTGGCAGAGGCGAGAAGAAAGGTGCATAATAGGAGAGAATGGCGGGGTGTTGTAAGGGGGTATGGTTGTGGCGCACCTGGGCCAGGGGATGAACCCTACACTTGACGATTTACCATAGTGAGGATCGGTCGCGGTCCCGTGAAGCTCTAGGGTGGATTTTCTGATTGCGACGAGTTCTTACTAATTAATGGTACAGAGGGGGGCGGTAAGGCTGGGCTTTCTTTTCGACTTTTGTCATATTCTTCTACTGCTTTTCTTTTCCGATGCATGCAACGCACCTTACTCCCAATCTTGGAAAAAAAGGTAGATGAAGAAGATATATATATATATATATATATATATATATATATATATATATATATATATATATATATATATATATTTATATATATGGTATTTATATTTATATATATATAATATATATATATATATAATATATATATATATATATATATATATATATATATATATATATATATATATATATATATATATATATATATATATATATATATATATATATATATAATATATATATATATATATATATATATATATATATATATATATATATATATATATATATATATACAGCTAGAATTATATACATTATATAATCCACGCATATAGTTAAAGAGAAAAACAATATATTAGAATTCTATTTTAAAGTTTGTATAATAAAAGTAGGTTGAAGGGCAACTGCGCCACCTGTTGTTAAGCCCTGAATATTATTATAGTATATAGTATAGTGTACAGTATTAGTAGAGAGAGTCTGACGTTGGTTTTCGTGCGAGAGAGACGTGTACAGAAACTGCTGCTACGCAGAAAGTGCTATTTGTGTTTTTAGCTTTCTATGAGTTAATCTAATGTTCTAAGATAACTCACGTGATATTATTTTACAAGTGAAATAATTTATTATAAAAGTGAAGCCATTCCTAATTATTATTCGTATCGAATCTTTGCTTAAGACAAGCTACTATTTCTTTTTGGTCGTTGAAGAGACCGCATCATTGTTTACTCATTCTACTGTCGCAGAATACAGTAAGTTTATTCATTCCATATCGCATTGTATGATATATATATTCTACAAGAAGATATTTCACTGTTATACTCTACAAGATTTAAATGTTTATGCAAAGACTATTTGTGCAGAATCGCATATTTACGTTTCAAGAATATTTTAATATATCAAGTTGTTTACCTCTCTCTCTCTCCCAAGTGTATTTAAAGTTCCACGAAACCACGCTCTCTCAAAGATTTATTACAGACTCGATTTTTATTTAATGCTCAAATATACTTGTATTATATTTAAGAAGATTTATCATTTGTTGTAAATAAAGTTGACAATCTCTGCTACGCATTTTGTTGATAAGGATAAAGATATTATTTACTGATACTATTTTATTAAGGAATGTGACTTCTATATTCTACATTATTATTTTACAAGGATATATATATATATATATAAATATATAAATATATAAGATATAATATTAAAGTTTATTCTTATATGTGCATCGTCTCATTCAAGCCTCTTCTTCATTTCCAAGTGACCAATAGTAGATGGAGTTGTAACCACTGATGAGTCCATCATCCTGTCTAGTAAAGCAATCTTCGGGAAGTTTTGATTTGTCTATTTCTTAGTGCACACGGGGTATAAACCCAATCAACGCAAGTACCTGTAAGAAAGGAAAGTTGATTACAAAACACTTGCGTAAGAAATAGAATGGCGACCGTTTAAACAGAACCTTCTAGCATCGTTTACACTGAAAATCTTTTATATTATCTACAATATACTTCAAGATTATAGAGGCGACTTTACTCTACATTGGTCTGAAGATATTCTTTTATGCTACAAAGAGCATTGAGGAAGCATTTCAATTTTCCAAAGGGATCATTTTCGGGGAGCAGAAGTATACAAGTTGCGAATCATATTCTCCATTCCTCCACGGATCCATCATTCTCGGAGCAGATTTAGATGTCTTTGAGAAGAAAATTATTCTGGTATTATATTATTATGGACTAAAGAAATGTCTTCAGGTACTGTTCGTATGTATATAAAATACGAATACTGTAAGTAAAATAATTTCTTTTCATATTTCTTATGTAAAATATATTTTTTTTTTTATATTTTCATAAAAATAGCCATTTGTCATTTGGGTTCAATCCTCGCCTGTTATAAGTAATATATATACGATATTTGCTTAATTCTGATTGGAAGCGGCACCTGTGGACGTAGTGACGTAATCAAAGTTGTGTAGCCTCGCGTTGCTGAAACATAGATTCCTTGTTTCAATATTTCACTCACATTGTTAAAAATATATTTTAACATATTTTTTTTTATATAACTTTTTATTACTTGAACAATAAATATATTATTATATATAGATGGTATATATATAATTATATAGTATAAAATACTTTAATATTTATTTTTGTGTATTCATAGAATATAGAATATTCTAGATTCTTAATCGTTCAAAATAGGCTGTTGGAGGCTAGTTTTTGTATGTAATAACGGGGTTCATTTTATAATAGTAAAGATACTATAGACGGGTTCATTGGGCTGCATACCAGATATTTCCAGTTTATACGCAGTTATACGAGACTTGTATTATAACTGTAAAATTTTGTCGTCTGCTTATTTACTTATTAACAGATGTTTTTAAAATGTTCTGAAATGCAACTAGAATAAATATTGATATAAATATTTATTGAAATTTATATATTTTACATATATGTCATATATTTTATGAACATATATCATACTGTATAGTTTGTGTATCACCTGTACGAATGTGAGAGGCTTATGCGTAATAGTTTCTTTCTATATTAAAATCCTTACATTGACGTGTTATCAACTGCAAATAAAATTTTGCAGGAAAAACTAAAAATATTTCTTCTTCCTCATTTCCTCTCCTACTGTTTGCGAGAGAAATTCCAGTTTGCAGCGAAAAAGTATTTTTTGTATGAAAATTTTTCCACTCAAAATAAAAATTTTATTTATCCATTTGTTTTCACAAATTTATTGTAGCCATAAAGGTGACTTGTATGAAGTGTGCTATCTGAATGAAATCTGGGATATTTTAAATTTGCGTGGAGGTCAAGTACAAGCTCAAGTACAAGTACTAAATAATTTTATATATATATATATATATATATATATATATGTATATATATATATATATATATATATATATATATATATATTTTTTCTCTGTATATATATATTTTTTTGTTTATACATATTTATTTACATGTATATTAATGTTCTTTATTGTTTTTGAGGTACCTGTCAAAGAAGAGATTGCATCCTTCCAGCGAATCAACAATTTCAGATTTCAAAATTGATCAGAGGCTGTATTTAAAATTCGGAAAGAAAGTTTCCCATGCTGCATCGGAACGAGGATATAAGGCACTGTTTTTAGGGAGTTTTTCCTAAATATAAAGAGTGAATTTAATATATTTTTTTTTATTACAAATAAAAAGATTATTTTTTTTTACTATATATTTTAATATTTATTATTGAAGGCAAACGTCCTTTCATTTATTTACTAATTTATGTCCAGAAGTATCATTGAAGCAACTGCCAGAAAGTGTACGCCAGAGTAAGTTTTTACATTCCATTCTTACGTGGTTTTCTTATTGTATTATTTTCCTTCTATTTTCTGCTGTTGTGGGTATTTTTCGTGTTTTTGAATATAGGGTTTAATATTTTCTGGGCGTAATTTATTCATCATTTTTAATGCCTTCTGATACAGAGGACAACATTGAAGTTTCCTCACACGATACAACGGAGCAAATTCCTCCTGCAGAGATAGCTCACGGGGCTGAATCCGTCAATTTAAATAATCATTCTTTTTCTCAGTTAAATAATTCTTCAAACATGGAGCGTCAAACGTTGAACATTGACCGTTTGAGACACTCTAAGCCAAACATACCTCTGTTAGTAGGGTTTATAAACAACTCCTGGGTTGGACCGGAGCTTGGATCGTGGTTTACTGCTATAGATTTATACTTCCAGGATGAACAGATAACCTCCGATGTCGAGAAATTACGGAGCTATGTACGTTTTGTGAATATGAAGGAAGGTAATGCTTCATATCTTATCAGAAATACACCGGAACTCTGCCGGGCTGATAATTGGGAAGATTTTAAGAAGAATCTGTCATATTGCTTAAATCCTTTGGTTTCTATTAGTTCTTTCGAAGCTTTCAGTGAGTTCATAAATGTAAAATGGTCTCATAATAATCATTCACTCCCAGAGTTCATAACGGAAGCTCAAAAAGTTTTACAAACTTTCCTTGATTCAGCGGAGTTAATGCATGAAGTAAAGTTTAGTGACGAGCAGCGTCGTTTACTCTTGTTTTCTATGTTATATTCAAATTCCAAACCTCAATTTCAACGAATCATACACGAAGATTTTGATGTTAATAATTCAATTCCGAAGCAGATTCAAACTTATTTGAAGAAAACTCACTCTTTAAATAATGGTAAGATGGCGTCAGCGTCAAATAAAGCTCCAAATCCAAATTTTTCTACCACAGTGTATCACACACAAACTGAGAAAAATGTGGCTCCACAATCTTTTCACCAGGCTCATACAGTAAAAAGTAAGCCTCGGAATCCTCAAAAGTCATTTTCAAATGCAAATTCCTTATCTCCAAAGCATCAGAATACGCAAAAAGGTGTGTTTTGCCGTAACTGTGAAAGACATGCCCACCATACTTCTGAATGCGTGTTCAATTCTTTTTGTTCAATGTGTTACAAGCCACATATGCGGGGGTCTCAAAGAAATTGCCAAGGCACATTCTGGGAACCTTATTCACCTCAGGGTATTAAGAGGGTGAAAGTTATAACGCCAGTCGAGCGTGAAAATCACGAAAGAAATCAGACGAATTTCTATAGGGGTTCAAATTCTAATGTTCATAGGGGTTCAAATTCTCATTTTCATAAGGGTCAAAGTAACTCAAGGGGAAGTTACCAGGTAAATCATTGCTACAATATGCCAAATACATATCATAAGAGTGTAAATTATGATAGACGCATGACAGGTAGGTCAAATAATTATTCAAAAACCGAGCTGCGAAACGCCGGAAACAATAGTTGTAGAGCAAATTCTCCGCACACGTACCAATTTGCAGAGAACGATTTAGAGTCTCAAGTGCACTTATTGGATCCAAATTATAATCCAAATAAGCAATTTCATTATAAATCTGAGAAATATAACTCACAAAGGCATGCAATGTATTCTAATAATTCTTATTTTCCGCATCAATCAGTACGAAATCGATGTTCAAATTTCCGTAATCCGCCGAGTTTTGATCGAAATCAGGATCAGTTTTCTTATTTTCCTAAGTCGAATTTTTGAGAAAGGCTACGAGTTTTCTGCCTCAGAACGTCGTAGTTGCGCCATTAGAGGCTAATATTACAAATATTTTCAATAATACATCGTCTGTTTCAAATGTGTATAAAATAGATGATAATCCTGCAATAGGTAAGAGCTATTTTCTAAAGGTAAAACTCACAGTAGAGTATGAGTTTATCTACGAGATGTCAAGCTACCTTGACATAGGTTCAGGTGTTTCTTTATTACGCCAGGGGACGTTTGAAAGGTTAAGAAAATACTATCCTTTAGAATTGAAAGAGGATAATATAGTGCTAAAATCTATATCTGGGAACGTGATCCCAAATTTAGGTCGCGTAAAACTCCAGCTTCTGTTGAACGATAGATTGTTCAATATTCATGTAATTATAGTTAACAACCAGTGTACTTTCAGTGGGAATATGTTGTTAGGCACTGATGTACTCGCTTCGTTGCCTATTTCTTTTGATTTAAAGAATGAAATGTTAATTATGAATGAAAGGGGCACAAGTAGTATTCCTTTAACTGCGTGGAGTCCGCTCCTTGATGATAAAAATTCTGTTTTTAACCCTTTATCGCATGATAAAAATGTTCTTAACGACGATTTTAAAGTCGATAATACTGTTTCTTTTTGCAAAACGCAATCTATTAATTTCGAGCACGAGTCTTATATTCATGAACTTTCAATTTTCGATGATGAAAGTTACGATTTGTTTTTGCCGAGTACTGTTCAATTTAATGCTTATTCAACGACGATATTGTCCGTTGATGTTCGTTCAAAGGCGGGAACCTTACCCCCTGAAGAAGTTTATCTCGTTTCTGAGAAAAATATTGTTTCAAATGTCATTTTTGCCAATGTGTTAAGTGGTGTAAAAGATGGCACAATTTTAGTCAAATGTGTTAATTTAAGCTCAGCTCCAGTCACTATGGATAAAAATACAAGGGTTTCTAAAGCAAATTCTTTGGGTTTTCGTAGTTCTTATTCAAACATAAACCGGATAGATACATCCGAGGGTCTTTCTAATTCTGAATTACGCGATGTATAGGGAAATTCTGCTTTCAAAGTCGAAGAAAGAAGCGGACTTAGTGGTGTTACAGGATGCGTCACAGTTAGAAACCATCCTTGATTTCTTAATAGAAAATAAAGAAGTAGTTGCTCTTAGTAATGATCGTGTCGACATATGTCCTTTGGGTAAGTTTAATTTAGAATTAACGTCCGATCGTCCGAATTATTTATTTACTCCAAACTACCTTCTTCCGCACAAATTTCAGTCAGATATTGATAGCTGGGTGAATAAATGCATGTTGGATGGATATATAGAATCCTCTGATTCACCGCACTCGCATCCACTCTTGGTTCTTCCAGTCAAAGGGAGTCTAAAACCGGAAATTATTTTAGATTTTAGAAGATTGAATAAATATGTTGTTCCTGTACAAACTGCATTGCCAGATGTGCAAAATACGATTTCTAAGTTAAGTGATTCCAAAGTTTATTCAAGTCTGAATCTTAATTCAAATCCGTATGGCGTTGAAGTCGACAAAGATAGTCGCCCATACCTTGCATTCTCTACACATAGAGGACATTATCATTATAAATTACTTCCAAATGGAGTTAGAAATTCTTCACAGGTCTTCTGCAAATTAATGGAAGCAGCTCTTTCTCACCTGTTAGGTATTCACGCGCTCATCTATCTTGATGACATCATTGTTTATTCTAAAGACATAGATTCACACTATCGTAGTTTAAGGTTAGTGTTTGATGCTTTAAAGCAAGCGAAGCTTAAAATCAAGTTAGAAAAAGCGAACTTTTTCAAAAGGTCATTAGTGTATTTAGGGTTTCGTATTTGTAGTGAAGGTCTGTCCGCAGATCCTAGTAAGTTAGAAGTACTCAAATCATTTCCAGTACCTACAGATATTAGCTCAGCACGTTCTTTCATTGGATTCACATCTTTCTATCGCAATTTTATTCCTCATTTTTCTGTTGTTGCACAGCCGATCACAGCTCTTTTCAAAAAGGGTGTAACATTCGTCTGGCAAGAAGAGCAACAAAAAGCTTTTGATATTCTCAAGCAAAGGTTAATCGTAGAACCTTTATTGCAATTTCCAAACTTCAATAAAGAGTTTATTTTATGTACAGACGCCAGTGGGATAGGTCTCGGGGCAGTTCTCGCACAGAGAGATTCAAATGGTAACGACAGACCAATATCATTCGCTTCAAGAATGTTGAGCAAGG
The DNA here is from genome assembly GCA_015478945.1 of Trachelipus rathkii. Taxonomy (NCBI): domain Eukaryota; kingdom Metazoa; phylum Arthropoda; class Malacostraca; order Isopoda; family Trachelipodidae; genus Trachelipus; species Trachelipus rathkii. The sequence goes on along the minus strand of JABUQX010046137.1, from coordinate 14,028 downwards.
CCGAGAGAAACTATAGCTCGATTGACAGAGAAGCCTTGGCGATAACTTGGTCATTGTCTAAATATAGGAATATAGTTTATGGTTATCCAATTAAGATCTATACAGATCACAAACCTCTTGTGCAAATTTTCAAAAGTAAAGATCTGACACATAAATTGGCCAGATGGGCTGTAAAGGTTAACGCATTTAACCCTGAAATATTGTTCATTGAAGGTAAAAAGAATATTGTTCCAGACATTCTTTCAAGATGTCCACCACCTTCTATTTCTCCTATATCTTTGGTGTCAAATATTGATTCTTCATTCGCAGATAAAAAGCTTTATAATCTTACGTTCGAGGTGATTAAAACCGAACAAGAAAAATGTGAAAGATTAGCTCCTATTATAAAGTTTATCAAAGAAAAGGGTAACACGTTCTGTTATCCACATGCCATATATTAAAAATATATTATATTACGTTACGAAGGAGATGCAATATCTCATTGAAGTTCCAAATTCTTTGGTTTATACTGTTTTAAAATCTCAATCACTGTAGTCTTGGCGCTGGCCACATGGGTGCTCTACGCACAGAGAAAAGAATCAGAGAACGTTACACGTTTCCGAAGTTATCAAAGCTTGTTCAGCAATTTTGTAAAGAATGTCCTTCTTGTTTACGTGTTAAGGGGAACATTCCTAAGCGTGCATCTATTTACAAGTACCCAATCGCATATCAGCCGTTTAGCAGAATACACACTGATATCATTGGACCACTTCCTCCTTGTTCTAAAACGGGTTCTAAATATATTCTGGTTTTCAAGGATTCACTTACGAGGTATGTTGAATTGTGTCCCATACCTTCGGTAAATGGTGTTCATATAGCAAACGCTCTGCTTCATAGAGTTATCGTTCGACATAACACTCCTTCAGTTCTTTTTGCGAAAGATGTAGTTGATTTCGTTCCTTCATTTTTCAAACAGCTATGTAAGCTTTGGAAAATTCCAAAAGTTGAAATTTCTATCCTTCCTCCTGTTCAAGATAACAACGTGGAACGTTGTGATTTACAAGTAAAAGAGTACTTACGTCGTTATGTCAGGGATCATGGTAACGATTGGGCATCCTACCTTCCATTCGTTCAATTGTGTTTGAACAGCACCTACAATGAAACGCTAGGGGAAAGTCCACATTTTGTTCTATATTCGTACAATAAACGCTTACCTTACGATGTAGATAACTACATCACACCTTTCTCTAGTATAAATAAAGATTTCCAACCAAGTCATGAAGAGTTAAAAGACTTAGCAATACGCACAAATTTGATTCGTGAGATAGCGAAGGAAAATTTAGAGAATGAAACGAACAGATTCATAACCAGACAACGTAGTAAAGCTCTGGATAGGGATATTCTCGTGGGTACTCGTGTGTACATATTAGATATAAAACCTTCTGGACTACCTAAGAAATTACACAAACGTTGGGTCGGACCGTACAGGGTTGTCGGAATTCTGGGAAGAAACAGATTTATATTACAATGCTTGCAAAGTGGACGAGAGATCGCTGTTCATAGCGATAATTTCAAAATTGTTGCTGAACCTATTCTTGATCCAAATTTTCCTCAAAACAAGGAAAATTCTGCTTCTAAATATGATCAAAGCAAGAAAGTTCATTTCAATAATGAGGTAGATGATGAAACGGAAAGTTTATCTCAAGATGACGAAGATGAAAATGTCATGTTTTCTCATCAATATGCAAGAAGTGCAAGTAAGATTCCAAGTCCAATTCATGAAAGAAACAATCTTCAATATTCGAATTCTTCTTTTCAAGATCCTATTCGTATTCCAAGTAATGTAAATAGTCCGAATCAGGTTAGTCATAATCGCTCTGAAGGAAATACTTCTCGTTCTGATAGTACTTTCCAATCTTCATTCTCGGGTTTTAATAATAATAGTGGAAGTTCATCTTTTCGTAGTTCAGATATATCGAAGTCAGAAACTGATAATTCTGATAGTAGTTACAAACCTTATCCGCTATTTAAGGGAATTCGGGACCAGAGTCCTCGGTTTCTTCGTTCTTCTAATAGGGCACCTCCTATTCATAGCACTCCAATATCTGATGAATTTCGTAATCTTCCTTCCTGTTCTTCCAAACGTAATGATTTGTCATTCTCTGATTAGTGTTTTCAGGTTTCCTTTCGTGTCCATTCTTTCATTGAAATGGCTGGCAATTTATGGTAGATGTTTCAATGAGTTGCAGATGGATATATTTTAGATTAGAATTTATTTATTTATTTTTTTTTATTAATGTTTTATAACTCCCTGAAACGCTTACCTGATCATGAGAAAATGAAATTGGAGATTTTGGAAGAATGGTAATCTGTTCTATGACATCATATATCATATGTTGTAGGAAAGTTAGTTAAAATCGAATTCAAACGCTTTGTTTTTATTTAAAATCATTGTACAGTACATCCTAGAAATTTTATATTATAAAATTCCTTCCTCGGAGGGGAGGGTATTCTATACAGCTAGAATTATATACATTATATAATCCACGCATATAGTTAAAGAGAAAAACAATATATTAGAATTCTATTTTAAAGTTTGTATAATAAAAGTAGGTTGAAGGGCAACTGCGCCACCTGTTGTTAAGCCCTGAATATTATTATAGTATATAGTATGATGTACAGTATTAGTCGAGAGAGTCTGACGTTGGTTTTCGTGTGAGAGAGACGTGTACAGAAACTGCTGCTACGCAGAAAGTGCTATTCGTGTTTTTAGCTTTCTAAGAGTTGATCCAATGTTTTAAGACAACTCACATGATATTATATTTTCAAGTGAAATAATTTATTATAAAAGTGAAGCCATTCCTATTTATATTTCGTATTGAATCTATGCTTAAGCTAAGCTACTATTCTCCTTTGGTCGTTGAAGAGACCGCATCATTGATTTACATTCTACTGTCGCAGAATACAGTAAGTCTAATTATTCCATATCACATTGTATGATAACTCTACAAGAAGATATTTCACTGTTATACTCTACAAGATTTAAATGTTTATGCAAAGACTATTTGTGCAGAATCGCATATTTACGTTTCAAGAATATTTTAATATATCAAGTTGTTTATCTCTCTCTCTCTCCCAAGTGTATTTAAAGTTCCACGAAACCACGCTCTCTCAAAGATTTATTACAGACTCGATTTTTATTTAATGCTCAAAATATACTTGTATTATATTTAAGAAGATTTATCATTTGTTGTAAAATAAAGTTGACAATCTCTGCTACGCATTTCTGTTGATAAGGATAAAGATATTATTTACTGATACCATTTTATTAAGGAATGTGACTTCTATATTCTACATTATTATTTCACAAGGATATATATATATATATATAAATATATAATTATATAAGATATAATATTAAAATTTATTCTTATATGTGCATCGTCTCATTCAAGCCTCTTCTTCATTTCCAAGTGACCAATAGTAGATGGAGTTGTAACCACTGATGAGTCCATCATCCTGTCTAGTAAAGCAATCTTCGGGAAGTTTTGATTTGTCTATTTCTTAGTGCACACGGGGTATAAACCCAATCAACGCAAGTACCTGTATGAAAGGAAAGTTGATTACAAAACACTTGCGTAAGAAATAGAATGGCGACCGTTTAAACAGAACCTTCTAGCATCGTTTACACTGAAAATCTTTTATATTATCTACAATATACTTCAAGATTATAGAGGCGACTTTTCACATAGTTATGAATTTCCTATAAACTTTATTTTTTTATTTTCATTATTTTTTATATTTTAATGGAAAATATAACATATTTCCCCTTTTACTAAGAATATTAAGTTTTATTGTTATTCTTAGTTTCCTTAGAGTTTATAATTCTTTTGTCTTCTTGTTATAATCCTGCACTTTCTCTCAGCAAGATCAATTTTGTTATTGGTCTTTTCAAAACTGTTGTATTTAAAGTATTTGTGTCCTTATTTATTTTTACATCTGCTATTCTCACTTTGTTTGAGTCATCTTTATAAACTTTTACTATTTTTCCTAAATTCCACATATTTCTTGGTTTGAAGTCATCTATTAAAAGAATTAAATCTCCTACTTTGTGTGATTCTCTTTCTGCTAACCATTTACTTCTTTTTGCAATAAAGGGACATATTCCTTTGATGTCCATCTTTTCCAAAATAATCAGCAGATACTGAATTGTTTCCATCCTCTTTATTAAGTAGCAAGTCTTTATCCTTGAAAATAATCCTGCGAGGAAAGTTATATTCGCCTTTAAGGTTAGTAGATGATTTGCGTGTCAAAGCTTCTAAGTTTTCTAAGTTTTGAAACTTCTGTTATTGGTCTGTTATTTATAATGAATTCTATCTCACAGAACAAATTGTTAAAGTTATATCTGTCAACCTTATTGGCTGTTCTAAGAGTGAAGCTTGTAATATGTTTCTTACAGTTCTAATGTGTCTCTCAAAATGACCTCCTTTATGAGAACTATGAGGGGGTTGGAATAACCACTGTATTTCTTTTTGCTCAAAAAATTTATTTATTTGTTTATTATTCCAATTTTTAACTTGTTCCTTCAATTCTTTGTTAGCTTTTACAAAATTCAATCCATTATCTGATCAAATCAATTTCACATTGCCTCTGCGGCTGATAAATCTTCTTAGAGCATTAATAAAAGCATCAGTATCTAATGAATATAGCATTTCTAAATTTGAATAGCTCTACTACTTAAAATGATAATATTAATCCATTATCTTTTTTCTCTTATTTTTCCCTCTTCCCTTACTACAGAAAAGACCCAAAGGCATCAAGTCCAATGTTCGTAAATGGTGGTATATCACATTCTAATCTATCTTTGGGCAAATCTCCCATCAACTGCTGAGTTGGCCTTGTATGGAGCTTTCTACATATTATGCAATCTTTTAGGATCTTCTTAATACTTCTGCTTGCTCCAATGATATAGTACTTCTCTCTTAAAGCATTTAAAACTGTTTGTTTTCCTAAATGTCCATTTATTCTATGGTAATGTCTCATTATTAGCAAAGTAACATGATTTGGCAGATAATTGGATGTAAAATCAAAAAAAAAAAAAAATTGATAAACTCATTCTAGATTTTGTTTCTCCCACTACCCTTAATATTCCATTAATCAATCTAAAATGGTAGGAATTTTGCCAAAATGTGCCTCTTTGGTAAGGCTTCTTTCTTTTTTATTTTGTATTGTATATCATGAAATTCTTTATTTTGTACATATTTGTAAATAGCCTTTTCTGCATCTTTTAATTCTGTGATTGTCATAGCACCTTTATTCCAGGTTTTCTTATGCAAATTTTCTTTAACTCTTAAAATCCATGCTACTTTTATTTTTAATTTCCAATCTGACACAGAATGTATGAGCTTGTCTGTTAAACTTTCTTGTAGTTGTATGACCATTACAGGTTTACTTTTTATAATTTCATCATTTTCATCATCTAATTTATGTTCTATATTTTGCTTAGGCCAATGTGCTTTGTCTTTGTACAAAAATTCTGGACCAGTGCTCCATTTTTTATTATTCAAAAACTCATTAACAGATATACCTTTACTTGCTATATCTGCTATATTTAGCTTACCTGGTACATAATTCCATTGGCTTATATTTGTTTGTGATCTGATATAGTTAACTCTATTGTGTACAAATCTTTTGAATCTTTTTGATTCATTTTTAATATATTGTAATACAATTTCACTATCTATCCAAAAATACTCTTGGCTTATGTTCATATCTAATTCATCTTTTAAAATTTGGTGTATGTTAACTGCTAATTTTGCTGCACTCAATTCTATTCTTGGGATAGTTAACATCAAATTTTTATTTAATGGTATCAATCTTGTTTTAGATAACACCAATGAACAATATATTTCATCATTCTCTCCAATGAATCTTATATATGCTACTGCAGCATATGCAATTTGTGAACCATCTGAAAAATAATGTAGTTCTACACTTTTATACTTCAGACAATTTGGATTATATGGCCTAGGAACTTGAAAATCATTTAGCTTATTAACATCACTTAGCCATTTTATGTAACTTTTTTTTATATCTGATGGAATTTCATCATCCCAATTAACTTTTTTATCACATAAATTTTGAAATATCTTTTTAGCTACTATTAGTACTGGGCTAATAAATCCCAGTGGATCATATATGGAAAAAATGCAACTGAGTATACTTCTTTTTGTCATTTCTTTATTTTGTATATCTACTCTAGCTTTTATTAAATCTATTTCTGGGTCCCAACTTAAGCCTAATACTTTTTGTGAAGGTAATTCATCTAAGGATAAGTTTATTTCTTTAAAATCTTTGCTTAAGTCTTGTTTATCAATATTTTCTAAAAATTTCTTTGAATTACTTGCTACTTGATGCAGATTAAAACCACTAATTTTTAAAATTTCTTTAACTTCTTTATAAACTGCTATAGCCTCATTTTCTGATTTCACAGACTTTAAACAATCATCTACATAGAAATTTCTAAGTATGGTATCTTTGGCTAGATTACTGAATTTTTCTGCTTCAATTACATTTGTAGTTTGTTTCAAAACATAATTTGCTATAGAAGGAGAGCTCACACTTCCAAATATATGAACTTTAACTCTATATTCTTCTGGAGTTTTATCTAAATTACCATTTGGGAACCATAAGAAGCGCTGGTAGTTTTTATCTCTATCAAGTACCTGTATTTGATAAAACATCTCTATATCTGCCATGAAAGCATATTTCTCTTTTCTGAACCTTAAAAGGATGCCTTGTAGATTGGAAATATAGTCTGGGCCTGTGAGTAAACTATTATTTAAAGAAATACCATTGTATTGTAAAGCTGCATTGAATACTACTCTCATTTTTTTCTTTTGTGGATGATTTACACTATGGTGTGTTAAATAGAATCTGTCATTGTTTAATAGTTCATGTTGCTCAACTTTTTCTGCAAAATTAAGTTTTAACATTTCATCTATGTTATCACCATACTGTACAAAATATTCTTTATCTTTCAAAAATTTACTTTTTAATGAGTACAATCTTCCTAAGGCTTGATTTTTGTTATTAGGAATGTGCTGATTTTCTTTTTTAAATGGTAAACCAACTTGAAATTTACCTGTGTTTGTTCTTTTCAATGTATTTTCAACCTTATTTTTCCACTTTAAATCTTCTACACTATCACAAACTTGTTCTTGATTCTTTTTAGAAAATTCTCTTATGCAATATTTTTCAAGTAAATTATCATCTTCTTGTATTTGTGTTTTATGACATCTTAAACTCATAAATGCTGGGATACCATCTGGTGTTGAACCTTGTAAAGCCCATCCAAATGAATACTTAACTGCAAAGGGATAGTTATAATGACCTTCTACTACTTCTATGGGTTTTAACAATTTACTTTGATTCATCCCTATTAATAATCCAATTTTTGATTCTATGAAGTTGAAGGGCACATGACTCAAATATTCTAATCCATTTATATCTTTGATAGATGGAGACTCTTCTATTTTAAAGGGCCAATTTTCTTTACAATATACATTATTTATGGTTTCAGATTTCCTCATCTCAATATCATAAATTTCTAGATTGTTCAGTATGTATGTTTTTATTTTATGTTGTCCATACATAGTAGTTATATCTATATCTTTATGAGGTTTCATATATGACATACCTAATTCTGCAGCTAAATTTAAATCCATAAAACATGCTGAAGAATATGTATCTAAACCCATGTATGTCTTAATCACTTTATCTTTACCTTTAAGCTTGATTTTAGCTGGCACAGCAGGATAAAATAGCTTTCTATTACTTACTTTTGTTTGAAAGTTTTTTGCTCGTTACTTCCTGATTCTTTTGACTCTTACTTTCTTATCTTTATCTTGTAAATTACAAGTGATCTGCTGGTGAGGAATTTGAGCCATCTTGCTCTTTGGCACTATCTTTTTCTCTATGGAGAAATGTTAGATGTTGCTTATTACATTTTTCACATTTTTCTGGCCTTTTACAGTTACTACTAAAGTGATTTGATCTGAGGCACTTAAAGCATAATTTATTGTCTTTAATGAACTTTGTTATTTCATCTTGGCTTTGTTTTTCTAGAATTTTGCATTTAATTATACTATGATTGTCCTTTTTACAAAAATTACAAAACTGCGATTTATTATTATCATTATTATTACTATTATTATTCCTATTTTTATTGTCATTATTATTATTCCATTTATTATTATTATTATTATTATTATTATTATTATTATTATTATTATTATTATTATTATTATTATTATTATTATTATTATTATTATTATTATTTTCTTTTGTATAAAGTGACTTACCTTTTTCACTTTGTAGTTTATTTGTTTGTTTTGATTTTGTACCAATGCCAAGTTCTCCAAAGTCCAAACAATGGTGTATTCATGATCCTTGCTTCTTTTTCAACAAACTTTGTGAATATACTAAAATTTACCTTTTTATTTTCTTCATACATACTATCTACTTTATTTCTCCATTTATCACGCTGCTTGTAGGGAAGTTTTTTAACTATTCTATAAATAGCACCATTAGAATTCAATTCATTTAAAGGAGTAATATTTCCCATGGCATTATTAACCCATTACCAGCGGTGGAAATATATGGCATAGCTTATCAAGGAATTTAGCGGCGGAACTATATTTAGTTTTAGAATTTTTTTTTTCGGATACAATCAAGCGGTCGCTACTAAATTTAGGCTTTGTTTTTTTATACTGTTTTAACGCAATTTTGAACATTTTTACATTATTTAAATTTTTTTTAATCAGTTATATTCAAGGTCGTCTGAGGGGTGCATGTGCTAATGTGAAAGTGCATTGCCTTTTATTACATATATGAGTGTTACTTCTAATTATATTCCTATTGTCCGTGCATTTAGTGTTTGAATAGTGATATCTCACATATTATTTATATTGAATGTGAATTTATTCCCTATAATGACCAAATATTTCAATTTGGCAGGCAAGGAGATTTAGAAATATAATGACCAAAAAATATGCTTTTCGTAGAAAAGATGAAATAGAAAGATTATTGAATGACCTAGAAGATATTGATTTAACTGATGAGTTTGTAGACGATTTAGAATCGGAAGAGGAAGTTTATGATGACACATCCATTGATTGTGATGAGGGGGACACTGTAGAAGATGAAGATACTGATCATCTTACATCTGAAGATCAGGTTGTAGATGAAGATGATACAGTTCAAGATCATACTTCATGGAGTGATCGGCCAAAAATTGATAGAAGTGAATTTTCATTTATTGCTAATTGTGGTGTAAATCAAAATCTGCAGAACAACAACAACAAACTATTCTGAAATTGCTGAACCTTTCATTGGAGTGAAATAATTGAGCTCATTTTTGATGAAACAAACAAATATACCTCTACTTACATTGAAGAGAAACGTAGAAGGAATAAAATGAGAAGGTAAAGCATAGAGTCTTATATATATATATATATATATATATATATATATATATATATATATTATATATATATATATAACTTATTATATATAATATACTATATATATATATATGATTGAAAATCGGATCACATTTAGCGGCAGCACCTAAAAAAAAGGCTCTGCAAAAAAATTATTATTTTGCGGTGGGACTCTATAAAGCACCATGAAAGGGTAAATGCATTTAGCGACAGAGACTAAAAATAGGCTGTTATTTTTTTTGCAGACTTTTTAATCAATAGTGCCGCTGAGAAGGGGTTAATAGAGTCTAAAAACAGAGAAAATTCTGCCATATCTTCACCATCTTCATTCTTAATTTCATTCCAGTCTTCTAACTTTTTCAAATATGTATTAGCAATAACTTGTTCATTTCCATACTGTTTCTCGAGTTTTTCTACTGCCTTTTTATAACTTATATTTTCATCCATATGCATACAACTTCTTACTATATTTTGTGCTTTACCTTCTGTATACTTACTATATTTTGTGCTTTACCTTCTGTATACTTGATTAAATAGGAAAGCTTGTTCATTTCATTTTCACATTTTCCTTCTATATTGGTTTTAAAAACTAGCATAAAATCTTTAAATTTAGTCGGATCCTTTCCAGAAAATACCTCAGGCTCACATATTGGAAGAGGATTCTTAATACTCACTTCTAACTTTTGTTTTAAAATTTCTACTAGTTTAGACACCTGATTATTATTTTCACCTATACTATTTATTTTAGTTTCTGAAAAATTTACATTTTTATCCTCAGTTTTTACAGAGGTATCGCTAATACTGAAAATTGGATTTTCTAATTTTTGTTCAATTTTAATTAAGCTTTGTTCTAGATTTTTTATATGACTACTGTGTCGGTACATATCTAAATTTTCTAGTTCCCTTTTTTTTGCCAAGTATTGTTCGTGCTCTTGTAATTTTATTTTACTTTTTTCTATCTCGAGTAACAAAGATTTTGCTATCGAACTTTTTACACTAGCTATACTTACTTTACTCACTTTACTTGAAATGTTACTAGCACTATCTTGTGGTCTAATCCTTGGCTCATATTTATTCATGTATTTTGAAATATCAGTTTTTAACTCATAATATGGCTTTAATTTTAATGTAAGCCACTGCTGTATTTTATCTGACTCTAGAGATTCTGCTATTAATTCACTACAAGTATTTTTTAGAGATTCGACTTTTGCGTCTAATTGTAATTCATCAGCTTTAATTTCGAAACTTAAGTCTAAATTATTTATGAAAGCATGCCATAATTTGCCTTTAATAGTGTTAATTTTGTATGTAACAGCAGCTAGTTTTCCTGAAGGAACTTTTAAACCTCCTTCAGTTGTTTCAGTTTCATCTATATTATCGATGTTACTCATTATTTTTTTTTTATTAAAACTATTAATAAAAAACTAAATATTTATCGAACTCATTCACACATTTTATTTTATAAAAAATAAAAAAAAAATAAAAGAAGGATGTTATTTTTTTTTTAACACAATTTATATATACAGATAAATTTTTATATTTCATATATATAAGTTTACCTGTATATATTTGTTATTTATTTTATTATTTTTATGCTATTCTTATTTATACTTATTGTCAATCGGATGATGATCATTCCTCACATCTGAGTGACAGCTTTGTGTTCTTCATCCAAGCTTCTAATTAGAAGAACTTTGTAAAACATCAATGAGAAATCCCTGACATCAGGTTGTAAAACGCAGCTCAGAACACAATGTTTTATTTCTTGCTTAGTAGGAACTGAACTGGTTCTAATGATAAAAAAAATATATACATTACATAAATACAAATATATAAAAATACAAATACTAAATGCTAAAAAATAAACATAATAATTATACATAATTATCCATAATATGCATTGAAAAATAGTTATTCATGTTAAAAAATATTTAATAAAAAATTATTATTATTTTTGGACTTTTTTATTTATTTTTGTCCTTATTAGCTTTTGTTTTGAAAACTCATAGATGTTACTTTTTTAAATTAATACCACATTCACACCAACTATATTAATACCTATAAAAATAACTATACCTTCTAAATTACTGATGTTTGGATTTCATAAGTAGCTGAGATTAGGGTGGATGGCTTAGATATTACTCAAATTGTAGGGCTGCTGCTTTATTAATAAAGTTGCTTGAAGATTGTTGGCTCTAATCATAAATTTTTATCTTTTGTAGAGCTTCTTTGTTGTTCTCAGATTTCATCTATAGCTTCCTTATTAATTACTAAATAATTTTTTGGCTTTTAGGATTCAGCTTGAAGTATTAGTCAATTGCTAGTAATTCCACCTCAATAGTTTCTTCTTTGTGAAATTAATAAGCTCTTGATTGATTAGATGGTACTAAGTAGTCTTCAAATATCTTCCTAATGTTGATTGAAGTTCAATTCTGTCTTTTGCCTTTATTCTCTCAATTTACTTAGGCAAAGTTGGCAGTTTGTTGCTTCAATAGCTTGTTTGAGTTTCTGCAATAGCTTATATTTGCTTGCAGTATTCTAATTTACTTATCTTTTACTTTAATATTTGGCTTTCTTTAGCCTTTATTCTATTTGCAAGCCCTTAGTGTTGTCACACCCTGTATTCTGATTTCCTCAGCAGATTTCTTATCAGCATTGCAACTTTTTGCTTTTCTACTCTTATTATATTTTGGTATCATTTTGTAACCATAGTTAATGTTCACATAGTTATGAATTTCCTATAAACTTTATTTTTTTTTTTTCATTATTTTTTATATTTTTAATGGAATATATATATATATATTATATATACTAACTAATATATATATATATATATATATATATATATATATATATATATTATATATTTATATATATATATATATATATATATATATATATATATATATATATTATTTAAATATTATATATATATATATATATATATATATATATATATATATATATATAGTATATATTTTTATTTATATATATATATATATATAATATATATATATATATATATATATATATATATATGAATAATCTTAACGAATTTGTCACTTCGACACCCCTAAACAGATTATATTTGATTATTTATCCCTTGATTTGCACAATCATCCAAACTTTTAAACTATAATTCGTTCCACAAATAAACAAACTCCCACCTCTTTCGTTCCTCAAGGGCGAGTGCCAATCCCGATCCCCAAAGTAAAGACGCTTCCGCCCAATGCAGGAAATCATCCCCAAGGTGTACCCACCAGTAGCATAAGGGAGTTCTGAGAGGAAAAACGACGCAGTTGTTGTTAGAGAGAAGAGAATGGTTCGCAAATCCAATGTTAGCAACAGAAAGGGTTGGGAAAACTGATTTCCTTATTCATATTTTACGATATATATATATATATATATATAATATATATATATTATATATATTATATTATAGATATATAATTATATATATTATATATATTATTATATATATATATATATATATATATATATATATATATATATATATATATATATATATATATATATATATATATATACTAGTATATATATATATAACAAGGGAATTAGGAAGCTTTCGGAAGGAAAGCGCGAAAGTGTTAAGAATGAGAAAAGAGGAATCTGCTTGCAATAATGATAGGGTGTGCTTTTTGTAACTGATGAAATGGGAGTGTGAAGGGAGTATGGAAAGAACACTCGAAGATCTGCAACAATCATTAACAGTAATTGAATGTTGTTAGTGAATGTGTGTGTTTTGATGTGCAAGAAGGAATAGGTATTTTTGGATGAGGTTATTACGTAAGGAGGAGGGAATGGGTTAGAGTGAGAAAGCTAAAAGAATGTAAATCTGCAGGTATAGATGAAATTACTTATGAAATGTCAAGAGCGGAGGCGAAATGGTGATTGATGATTGGAAAGTTGTGTTATAAGCGTTTATTGGAGGTATAGTCCAAGGTTGGAGGAGAGCGGAATAGTGCCTTATATAGCGGGCTAGGGAAAAAGGGGCAACTGTAGAAAATTATAGGGGTATAAGTTTTATTGAGTGTTGTAGGGAAGCGTATAATGCTTGTATTTGGTCGAAAAGAGTGCGTTCGAGTACTGAAGGACTGCATGGTGAAGACAAGAGTGCGTTTAGTTAGTGGTAGAGGGATGTGTGCATCAAATTTTACATTGAAACAAAATGATTGAGATTAATAGGAGAAGAAGAATAAAATTATATTTTAGGATTTTATGGAGATTACAAACAGAGCGTTAGATAGAGTTAATAGGGAAGCTTTATTGCAGGTATTAGTGTATATGGTCGTTGTTGGTAGGCTTCTGAATGGAATCAAAAAGTATGTATGAGAAGTGAAGCATGTGTAAGGCAATAAATAGTGTCAATGGGATTGTTAGGCATAATAGCGAGTGAGACAGGGTTGTGTTATGTCTCCTTGTTATTCAATTTGTATATGGATGGGTTATGAAAGAATTCGAGGTGGGGATGCAGAAAATGGTGTTAGAATGATGGAAAGGGAGATGACTGCTGAGGTGCATCTGT
>JABUQX010046136.1:20000-30435 GCA_015478945.1 Trachelipus rathkii | reverse complement strand
ACTCTCTTCGTCTCTCTCTCTCTCTCTCTCTCTCTCTGCTCTCTCTCTCTCTCTCTCTTCCTCTACTCTCTTCTCTCTTCTCTCCTCTTCTCTCTCTCTCTCTCTCTTTGTCTCTCTCTCTCTCTCTCTCTCTCTCTCTCTCTCTCTCTCTCTCTCTCTCTCTCTCTCTCTCTTCTCTCTCTCTGCTCTCTCTTTCTTTCTCTCTCTCTCTCTCTCTCTTCTCTCTCTCTCTCGCTCCTCTCTCTCTCCAAGTCTATTTAAGACTATGGCGCAACTTTTATGCTGCAAAGCCACATCAGCTTACCCCTGCCTTAACCGGCAGAGGCCGTTTCTTTTTTGGATCTTCTGTATTCAGCAATGTTTCGCTAAGAATATGCTTATCAACGCGCATGCTATTGAGGGGAAGGGACTGATAAAATATTTGCTTGAAGCAACTATAACCCTGGAAAAACCTTGGCCCATTTTCATGCCAACACATGAAAGGATTCTCTTCTGTAGGCAGCATATCCATGTTTTCGTAGAGCCCTCATCTCCCTTTCACAGATTGCAAATTAGAATTATCTTTGCTCATTGATGACTGTCTCATCAGTTTTTTTCAGATGAGTTCCTTTGGTGTGATTTCTTTGAAGGTGAATGACATTGGTCAATACAATCTTCGGCCATGAACTTGTCAAGCTCTAACATCTTCAAATCCTTATCTTTCACTAGGTTTATTTGCTGAAACGCCACGGTTCGTCATTATCCTTAACTGTCGCCAGGAGTTGGCTGATTAGGCGGCTTCCACATCTGGATGAAACTTTTTTTTTTTTGATCCGCGAGCAAGCTCCTCGGTGTTATGCCATTTAAAATGCATTCTAGAAGGGTTCAACCGTCGTCAGATGCCAATTCTTGTGGGGCTTCAGCTAGCTAAAAAATTCCTCATAGAACTTTGTTATATCGAAACTAAGTTGTTACACAAGTACAAAAAAAAAATTTATTTTTTGTTTCTTCTGATTTTTTTTTATTGTTTTTTATTACAGTATTTATGCACAGATTCCAAATATGTTTTTGGGTTTAGTCAAGCTGATTTGACCGTTTTTATGTTATGACAGCAATAATATTTATTGGTATTCTCATTTTTGTTAGGGTTTCATATCGGCAAGTGCTGAGTAAAAAGTCAGTTTGTGGGGATTGGCATGCTTACAGAACGGATTTATAATATAGTATATATATATTATATATATTATATATATATAATATATATATATTAATATATAATATATATAATACTAAATATATATATATATTATATATATATAATAATATAATATATATATTGTTATATAATTATATATACCGGATAATATATATATAATATAAAATATATATAATATATATATATATATTATATAATATATATATATTATTATATATATATAATATATATAGATATATATATAATATAATATATATATATATAATTATTATAATTAGGGGATGTACCGAAATATCGGTATCAGGTAGTATCGCGCCATTTCTTTGGGGTTATCGGTATCGGTTAAAATTGCCGATACCTTGGCCCATACTTCTTACTTTTTGGGTTTAGAATTATGAGAAACCTTTAGATTAAATAATAAATCTAGTTTCAATATATATTGTACTAGGTTATGTTTTTTTTTTCCTTTAGACTTTTTTAACTTAATTTTTAGCGTTTTTTCTCAACTTGGGTTTTAGCCGTAACAACGTACCTATTGAAATAGCCATATTATACATTTCATAAGATTAGCTTCCACTTTTTATTTGATCAATAATTTTTTTTTTCTTTTTGTACGCAATTTCGTGAGCGTGCGTGAGTGTTTTTTAAACTTTCTGGATTATTCATATTTTAGAAATTTACTGTAAGTAGGGTTTTATCGTTTTAAATTTTCCAAGTTTTAAATTTAGGCTTTTGCATGCAAATAATTTTTCCTCATTTCTCTTTGTTTTTTCTGTTTTTTTTGTTTTTTTTTTTTTTTTGAGTTGAAGTATGTGCCTTTTTTAAACATAAACACTCCTATAACACGTCTACAAGAATCTTGAATCTCCTAACCGTTTCTGTGGCTTAAAATCTTTCTTTCCTTCTACTACAATAAATCTTGTGCTTCTTCTTACTGTTTTCCTAACAGGAACAGATTTTCATGCTTTTTTTTGATTACCTTACTACTTCGTCACGAAACTGTCATTATCTTCTCATCCAAATACTGAGGTCCTCTATTTAGGGGAGTTCAATGTACACAACACTGAAAGGATGGGTTCCTCTCATACTGATTTATGGTGGGTAGGAAGCCGAATCATTTTCGTATTTCTCACGAATCTGGAAGCAACTAGCTAATTAAAAAAACCTACACACACTTCCGATCGTCCCAACCAATTTTGAACACACTTGACCTATGTTTCACCACTATTCCTTCTCTCTATAAAGTATAAATAACAAAACCTTCGCTCCTAATAGTAAATCTAACCACAACCTTATATCTCTTATTTTCAATACTTTCTCTCCAACAGCTCCATCCTGCCCTATGCGGTTTTTCCTGCACTTTTGATCGGGGCCGATTGGGGAGCATTGCGTTGCTTCTACGGCTAACTATCCCTGGAGAGAATCCTTAAACTCTGAAGACGCTCCAGCTCTGCAGATTAAATGGGAGCTGAATCGCTGATGGGATGAGCAAGTTCATTTCTTCTTCGTCTAGATCTTTCTCTCCTCAAAATCCATGGTTCGATCGTGTTGTTCTCGCTCCATTCACGCTAGAGACAGCAGTGCATATCGGATGTGGAAAAATCTCGTTCTCTATCACTCTTGCTAATTTTTCATTCAGCTAGAAATCGTTTGCAGGAATAATACTTTCAACAGGCAAAGCGGACGTTCACTAAACCGATAGTTCGCTGACTTCCTTGGCTCCTACTGACAATCTTTCTGGCCTCTTGCCAAAACATCTCTAACAAACCTTTCTGTGAATTAATCCTTTCCTCCTCTTATGTTCGCTTATGGTTTCTGGTGCTAATACTCCATCTGGAAAAGGCCAATCTCTTCGGCCTCCTTTTTCTCTAATTCAACCCTGGACGACTTGGATAATCCTCCTCCTCTCTTTTCCTCTTAGGTGTCCAATAGCTTTTAACTGTTACACATTGATCGGGTGCCATTGGGCTCTGAAATCTATGACATTTGGACATGCGGGTGGCCGGCTGGCCTTCCTTCCTCGAGTTTTGAGGGAGGTGTGCTTCCATGCTGACCCCGCCCCCCTCGTTCAACTATATCCTCTATGTCTCAATACTAGAACTTTCTCTCAGTGTTGAAGCACGCATATGTCCAATCTATTCTTAAAAAAGGAAGCCGCTCTGACCTTCTATTAACTATTGCCCTATAGCTCTAACTTGTATTCTATCTAAGATCTTTGAAACCTTCTAAACTCTCACTTCTTAGACATCTGGAATCTCATTCTCTTCTGTTCCGATCGCCAGTATGGCTTTCGGCACTCGAGGTTTACTAGGATATACTTTTCTATTTAACAGATTTTATGGTTTTCGCCGCTTAGGAACTACGGGAGATTGCGTGGTGGCGCATTGACATATCCGAAAGCATCTCCGGGTTTTATTGCACGCTTCAACTGCTCTCCAAGCTCCCCTCCTTTGGGTTTCCTTCTTCTCTTTGTTTACTTATTGTCTAGCTTTCTTTCAAATCGCCCAATATGGCTAGTGTTGATGAGGCGACTTCTTTTTTTTCTAATAGTGGGGTTCCTCAGGGTTCTGTATTATCTCTACCTTATAAACATCAATCTTCTCACCTACATATCTAACTAAGTTCAGTCATTTGGCAATTTCTCCACGAATAAATGATTCAACTCATTTCAATTCTGCTCCCTTCTATTACTTCTAGAATTACCTCTCTTCTTAATCTTTTCGATTCTACTCTCGCTGACTAGGATAGACATTTCAGGGTGGGGTCTTCTCAACCTTGTGAAATTAAGTTCTTTAAAAACCCAACTCTTACTCTACAAATCTCCTCTCTAAGACACCTTCTCTATTTTTCCTATCTCTTTCGACGGTTTCTTCTCGTCTCTCTAGTTGACAATATAACATCTTGGCCTTAACATAAACAAAAAAATGTCTTGGAAAACCTCACATCACAAACTGTTGCTAGGGTGGCCTCAAGGAAACTAGGAATTCTGTTTAGACTGCCAGACTTTTTTTCCTCCTTCTCAGTTACTCCATATATACAAGGGTCTCATCCGCCCTTTTCTGAAGTTTTGATCTAATATTTGGGGATGGTTCTCTGGTTTCATCCGGCTTTGGATAGGGTTATTAGTCAAAGCCAAAAGGACTTATAAACTGTCCTGTACTCTCTAGTTCACTTGACCCTCTATCTTTGGGGCGCGATGTTGAGTCGCTTAATCTCTTTTTCTATAGGTACAGTCAGGCAGCATAGTGCTCGAGGGACCTCACTCGTCGTACCAACCACCTTTACGACGCCTCGTAGCACAAAGGGTGCTGTTTCGGCACATGAGTTTTGTGTATATTTAGTAACTCCTAGACATAGTTCCCTGCGGTGCTTCCTTCTTTCCTGACATCTCTGTTCTGTGGAAAATTCTTTCCATCTTCTGTGTTTCCTACTCAATTTAATCTCCTCACTTTAAAGCCAGCGTCTGTGTTGCGCTCATCTGCGTAATTTGCGGTGGCAAACTGGTAAAAATAAAATAAATAAATAAAAGTTTCTAATAGGAATTTATTAAGCGAGCTGAAACCCCACAAGAATGGCATCTCCGACAGTGAACTACTTCTAGAATGCATTTAAATAGCATAAAAGAGGAGCTTGCTCGCGTGACAAAAAAAAAAAGATTCACAGAAGTGGAACCCTGCCTTATCAGCAACCCTGGCTAACAGCACTGATAGTGACGCATGTTGCTTATTCAGCAAATAAAAACCTTACTGAAGATGAGAAGGTTTGGATATGTTTAGACTTTGATAAGTTCATGGTCGAAATTGCATTGACATCTCATTCACCTTCGAAGGAATCACACTAAGGAACCCCATCGAAAAATATTGAAGAGACAGTCATCGAGGAGCAAAGATAATTCAAATTTGCAATCTGTGATAGAGGAGATGAGGCTCAACGAAACATGGAGATGCATGCCACAGAGGAAAATTCTTTCATGTTGTGTCATGAAAATGAGCCAGAAGGTTTTCCATTTAATATCAGTGCTTGCAAGAAAATAATTATCACCCCCTCCCTCATCAGTCGAGAGCGAGCGTATTTTTAGTGTAGGTGGGAATGTAAACACCCCAAAAAGGAACAGGCTCTCGCCAGATACTAGTGAAAGCTTAATGTTTTTGCATCACAATTTGAGAATTTTTGAATTTGAGTATTGAATGATATCTAACTTTATCTTAAAGGAGTATATTATTATTATGTCATGTTTGAGTAATTAGCGTCTTTTTATTTTGTCTTTTCAGAGATTAATTTGAGGTCTCTTCTTACATTATTTTATTCTTTATATGTAGCTAGTTAAAGAATCCTGTAAATTGTAATCATATTAAAACATAAAAGCTAGTATCTAAACTTTGTTAAATACTTACTGGAAAATGGAAATGGAATATTTTTTGAATAAACACAAACATAAAAAAGTTATTACTAATATATTTGCATTTATTATTCCTTAAAGATACTATTTTAATTTATAAAATAAACATACTTGGGCACTGCCAAATATGAAATAAATGACTAAGTATTGGTTGTACAATGTACAGGGAATGCAATCATAATTTGCCTAGCAGTACACAAATGTTCTATCTTATTACTGTGTATTATTATATTAATCTTTACGGTATCGGTATCGGTATCGGTATCGGCACCTAAAAAAATAGAGTATCGGTATCGGCCTCTTTTCTGGTATCGGTACATCCCTAATTATATATATATATATATATTATATATATATATATATATATATATATATATATATATATATATATATATATATATATATATATATATTATTTCTGTCGAAATTTGCTTTTAACCTACGATAAAATGGGGGGAATATTGAGCGACTAAAGGGGGTAATATGCAGCCCCCCTCCCTCTCTCTCTAATTTTTAATCCCCCTTTTTCTTATAAACGTAGTTAAGGAGTAAATCGACTTCTGTTTGTTGTATATACAATCCACATGTAGGTACGGCTTTCCTACAGGATAGCACACACAAACAAACACCAAATAATAGATATAAATGCCGTGGTACAAAAAAATGATGTAATTTAATTACGATTATAATTTTGTAGTGTGAAGAAGGAAGGCCACCTCCGCCCCCCCTGCTTTCTAAGTAGAACTATTAATAAACATACATACGTACACGAAACATGCACGCACATATGTGTACTAAATCCACTTACAAAGCAAAAGGAACCCTCTCAAGAATATACAGAAAATTCTTGAGATGCCTTTAGGAGAAATAAGGTGTACAGAAAATTGAGGAGAAAAAAAACAGGACAGCGTGTTTTATGTATCTCCAATAGATGAGACTGAAGAGATTTCAAGTATCATCTAAACTACTCTAGTAGGATAGTTAGAGAGTGCTTGTTTCTTCACAAATACAAATAATTAATCTCGTGTGTATAAACCAACGAATGAAGAGCTTACCTGGAAGTTCAACTCACTAGATTCATACCCACGCAATGACGTACTTACGGAACTCGAATTACAAAGCAAGCAAGCACAATTATAGATCACCATTATTTACAACATGCAATTAGAAATTACACATAAATGCACTAAATTAATAAAAGATTGAAAAATGTAATTAGGCCTCTGCTTCAAATAAGATTGAAGAGACAAAGGCAAAACACAAACACAGCACTAAAACAAGGATACCCGTTGTAAGCAAGCAATGCGATCAGTAAGAGGACAACATGCGACTGGAGAAAAACAAGGGAAAAAAGGGTGTGGCCATTTGGGGTCGATTGCCGAATTTTGGTCAATCTTTGGTGGAATGAGGGCAATGACCTCATCGGTCCTGCTGGACATCGACGAGATGCAATGCAACAAACAAATACCCCCTCCCCATTCTGAAACAAGGGGGATTGAGAGCCATAGTGCTCGAAAACAACAGCAACAATAAAAAAAATAAAAGCAAGCTGATTATATAGCATAATCGTCGACATTAAACTCCCACCGAAGAGAAGGGGAAAAAAAGGTTTATTGAAGACTTTTTTAGTTCTATTAGGTTATTGCCCCAATAAAAGAGAAAAATTATTTGATAGGCCTCCATTCTTCCGAAGATATAGGATTGACAAAAAAAAGATGGTTTACTTAAGATACAACCCCTGTAACCTCAACCCATTAAAGTCTCAGTCGCGTTGTAGGACGCTACGTCTAATTCTCAAATGATGAAATAGCATATAAGATTACTGAAATGACTCCGTTTTCCATCGGGCTAATCTAACCCTTTAATTGTTTGGATAGTAGACATTTCAAAGAATAACCACATTGTTTAGCTCAAAACCAACAATAAAATACCCCCTCTCGACTGGGGACGTGGCTCTGGGAACGCCCCTTCGGACTCCCCGAAAAAGAAAGGATGTTGAGTATGAAAAAGAGATTGTCATTCCTTCATATTCAAGGGAAATATATAAAAGGGGTTATCACCTCTTTAAAGTCCCAGGAATTTCTCCATACGACGTAATCATATCGCGTCATACGCCCATCCAAACGTCTAGGGAAACGTGACTAACAAGAAGGGGTTTTAGGATAATTCAGTTCTTAAAGTGAGATATGATAAAAAAATGAACGTCCTACAATTGCCCTGAAAGCTTCGAAAGGTTTGTAGGCTACAGCGAGCTTAAAATATTAGGTTTGTACCATGTTTAACGCAAATGTCATCCAACTCCCCCCGAGTACAAGGAAGCCAATATAAAAGTTCCACAGTTGTGCCTATGGAGCACAAGATAAAAGACGTTACTGCGCAGTGTACGTAATGTCTAATTGTAGGAACAGTTTGTTATGCTATGTCAAAGAACAAAAAAAAAAAATGGTTATCGACTATTCTCACTCTGAAAGAATAGCCTTATGCGTTAGTTTCGCTTTATAGAATGTGAGCTTGACGGTGTAGTGTAGTGTCTCTCACGGCTTGGGACCCCAATGTCGAGTTAGGTTCCTCTAAGACGGGAGCTCATCTAAATAAAAATATTAGATGGATTTTCTGAAAGGGTATCAGATTGCACTATAGCTCGAGTGATCTCCCCATTTTTTGTATTTAATGAAAGTTTTACTATGCCTAATTTCCATTTCAAACGAGGACCATTTTACGAACCCCATGATGGGGTAAGTAATGTAGTTTTGCCTCAGGATGAATTGGGGTAGTGGGATTCACCTCTTCTATGAAATCCCTGGAAAGCTGATCCTGGATGACTTCAGAATCCGAGTTAAGAAGGTCAGGATCAGATCTAAGTTTTTTAAGGACGCTGTAAAGTCGTCGCTTTGAAAGAGCGTAATTAACCGGGAGTGGAGGATGATTAGAGTGCCATGGTAACGAAACAACATACCTCCCGTCCTCAAAGGAGAGGTTTTCCCGGAATGACTCTAAAGTTGTTTTTTCCACCGGTTAATCGTTCATTTGGTAGGATGCCAATGTGTGATAGAGACCACAGTCGGTCTAAATCCTCAGTGGGGAATGAAGCTTCCTCTCCTTCTTCTTCGGGTGCACTGGAAGGAAACTGCTGTTTCTCCACCTCCTCTTCATTGCTAAGTTCGGACGGAAGATGTTCCGCTCCGATTTCTTCTTCGCGTTTTGTGGAGGAGGGGTGGTGCTCCTTATTGAAGGGAATTGTTTCGGGTCTAAAATCGTCATAGAGACGAACTTCGGTCCGATACGTTGAAACGACCGAAACCTGACTCAGAATTGCTGGAAACAAAGAGTAATTCCCCCCAAATTAATTTTCCAACGTTGGTATCCATCAGGTTGATTCCACGGAAAGTCTCATATGGCTTCAAAAATTGGGGAAGAGCGTCCGAGCCCAGTAGAATCCCTATATCCGTCGCGCTATTTCCAGTGGGATAAGGGTTGGCTAATTTGACATGATGTCTACGTAGCATCCTTGTTGTCTTGACCAATCCAGGGATATGAATATCTGTGGGAAGGTGATCAACAACGATAGCAGAGATGGGAATGGTGCCATCTTCCGTCTTAATTTTTAAAGTCACGACATCACGCAACATGGCGGGGCCATTTTGATTGATGCCGTTAATAGCTATACGAATTTTGGAGTGAGGAACACATTGCAATGCTTTCACCACCGAGCGAGATACGAGACTGCGTTGCGAGGCTTGATCATAAAGCGCTCTTACAAGTATAGTCTTGTCTCCTTTATAAATGGATAAGTCTGCTAATGGTAAAGCAACTCCTCTATTTGCTGAGAGGAGTGTTGTCACATTCGAAGTCTCCTGAGGAGGAGACGCGGGTTGTGTCTGTGGGGAAACGTTTGCCCTCTGGCTCTGGTTTCCATTTTGACGACAGAACACTACATGATGATCTGTTGCCTGACACTTAAAACAAGGCCTTTGGTTTTTGCAATTAGAGGTGGTGTGGTTCTGAGCCAAACATTTAATAAACCTTGGGCCTTAACAACAAGTTTCTTGCCATTGTTCTAGTCCCAAAGAATATAATATAGTTCATTTTATTATTATTATTATTACCATATTATTATTATTATTATTATTATTATTATTATTATTATTATTATTATTATTATTATTATTATTATTATTATTATTATTATTATTATTATTATTATAAACAAATCTCTTTTGTAGAAATTTTTGAGTCTGAAAAATATTTCTTCATTGTTGAAGAAAA
Organism: Trachelipus rathkii; assembly: GCA_015478945.1. Classification (NCBI taxonomy): domain Eukaryota; kingdom Metazoa; phylum Arthropoda; class Malacostraca; order Isopoda; family Trachelipodidae; genus Trachelipus; species Trachelipus rathkii. The sequence goes on along the minus strand of JABUQX010046136.1, from coordinate 20,575 downwards.
TGAAAGACAAAAAGTCGGAAGTAGTTTTTGAATCTTGCGAAGAGGAATTTCTGGCCAAAATTGCAACATCAAAGTTTCCTTTGGTGCGAATCAACATGTTGAGTGACAAGGAATTAAAGGTATTTTTTCCCCTGACTTAGTTATTTTTAAATAATAATAATAATATTCTTATTTTTAACATTTTTCATGACCATTATTTTAAATAAACAGTATCCTATGTGGTGTATTTTTTGTTTTGTTTGTTTTTTTTTATGAAAACCAATTTTATAAAATATTTTTCTTTGCTCATTATACTTTGCTGATGAAATGTATTCCCTCCATTGTGATACATTTGTTCTTTCCTGTTGTATATCATGGCAATCATTTTTCTTATCTCAAGACATTATTTTTTCCATTCTCAATTTTTTTCCAATTCAAAAATTTTAAACTATTCAAAATTATTACAAGTAAAAAAAATGAAATGTATATTAATCTTTATTGCAAAATATTACACCATTAAACAATGTAATATCTTGACACCTCTCAACCTTGTCCTATCCTTGGATAAAAGATAGATAAAACTGAAAGAATAAAGT
>JABUQX010046136.1:7500-15000 GCA_015478945.1 Trachelipus rathkii | reverse complement strand
AATACATTTGAACCGTATAGAATACTCCCCTTCCTAGATAATGAACATTCTTACAAAATACTACTCGTTTGAATACAAATGAGTTACGTAAAAACAAAAGGAATAAATACTAATATAGACATTTTATTTACATAATCATGAACTAATAAATAATATATTATCAAAAAAATATTTTTCTCAATTCTCTTCCCGACTCACCGAAAATCTTTTTCCATATTTTGGATTTATGTACAGGAATGTCAAGGGTTCTTATGATAAAATAGATAAAAAAATAATATATACATACTATAAACACTTCTTTACATTCCATCCAACCATTTACTTAAATGTAACCAAGTTAGAACAGAATATAGGAACAAGAACAGAATACCCTTGAACAAGAAAACATTACTCTGAAAAAGACATATTATTTCGGTCATGAGAACAAGAAGGAAGATTGAGCGAATCATCATTACGAGGTGTACTATGCATCGGCAATAGTTTTCTACTTGAACGAAGAATTTTAGGAGATTGTACCCTAGGACCTCGGTAATGCTGATGTGGATGATAACTTTCATCGGAATGATCGGAACTATCGAAATGATCAGATTCAGACCTTGACCTATTCGAACTTATATTATTTGAACTTTCATTTGAATCACGAAAACCTGAAAACGGAGAATTCGTAGTACTTTCGGAATTAAAAGTTTTGATCATTTTGACTTTTTGTACTCTTTTAGCATTTCTGCTAAGAATTTGGAATGGACTTCCCTACTTTTTATAGAAGATCTTATCTTAAATGCGTACGAGATTTGACATAATTGAAAAGGATATTAACTGTCGAGTCTAAGACAAGGAGAGATAACGATCAAATTCAGGAACTTTATTGGAGCTAGAAGAGTTTCGTTGGTGTATCTCCGATTTTTGTGAAAATGACATTTTCAACTTCATCTTCTGACTCATCACACGAATCAATTTGTTCATTACCATCATTTCTGTCCTTATTAAAATGAACCTTTTTAATGCCAGGATCGAATACTCGATTCTGTCTGTTAGAAAAAACACTATTTTCCACTCGTAATTGAACCATAAAATATGCTTTTTGAAACATCTTTATATTTACATGATAAAAATGAAAACTTGTACAAGGTTCGTTAAACCTTTTGTACTTGTACTCGTACCAAACTATAGAGAAATTTATCTGACTGTGACAAAATTTATCAACCTTATGACATACTACTTTTCTGATCGAAAAATTCAACTTAAGATTAAGGTAGGGATAATACTTTTTATCACGTAATGAATTATGTACAAAATCAGAACTATTAAGCTTGTTCCGATACCACTTTAATAGATATTGACAAGGGGATTTACTCAGACTGGGCTCGTTCCGAGCTTTTGAGAACTCCATAATTTCACTATTCTTCTTTGGAATGAAAGAAATATCATCAATAAGTGAAATACTAGGATTGGATTTTATATGGAGATTTGACAGGCTCGTAAGGTGCTTTACCTCTACTTTACTGAATCGATATAACCCATAAGCTAGTTCATAGTTTAAAACCATCGTATTCGTGAGCGATGAACACTCATAAAAGGAGTTAGAAAACAAGTCAGTTGTGTTTCTCTTTAGAAAATTTATTTTACATTCAACTAACGTCATTCTTTTGCGACTAACTTTATTGTTTAAGATCCATTTCATTTTTGTGTTTACACCCTTATCTATAACTACTTTTAATTTCTTAAATACCTTCATATTGCCACATAAATTTAATTGTGTTGAACAAGGTTTTACCTCGGTTCTAGGAGACGAGAGTTTGACAAATGGATAATCTTGTTCAAAAAGATTATCATTTACGAAATTCACATTTGACATTTGTGGACTCGGATTTAAAAAATTTGTCTCTAAAGGGTTAATAACGACATTCCGAGACATTAAACTCGTTCCCTTTTCCAAAAATTTGAATCATAATATGAATTTGACTTCGACGAAATCGAACTTGAATGCGGACAAACACGGAAATTTGACGTGTGTCTTGACTGATTTGAAGGCGGAGAAAATGAACTATTTGAAAAAAATTCATGCCTTCTTGGCTTATTATTCTCATATTTACTATATAAACTTGCAATTGGAACATAATTTGGATCCAAACAACTTACCTTTTCATCAAAATTTTCATTTTCAAAATGCGAATGATGCGGTGACATTTTACCACTTTCACTGCTTTCGCCTTTTCGAGGGGCGGAAAAATAATTTTCTGAATAATTAATTTGAGATTTATTTGAATAATTAGCACCTATGCTATGTATATTTGTCGAATTATGACAATAATTGACATTCGAGTTCCTTTTAGAACCATTTTGACCTCTGTCAAAGTTTGAGTTTGAACTGTTATGTACATACTGACCTTGAAAATTAAAAGAAGTTTCACGACTTTCGTGACCATTTGAAACGATATTTATATGAGAATTTTCTCTGTCTGCAGAGAAACTTTCAAATTCCTCATGCGAAGAAAGATTTGAATCATAATCTGGATCCAAATGAAGGACTTGAGACATAATATTCTCTTCGGAATATTGAAGTGAGTGAGGGGAAATATCACGATTTCGAATCGGGTTTTTATTACCACTATAATAATCTGTACGATTCTCGGGGTATAAAAGATTGACTTGTGATGAGGAATTTTCATCTAGTTCCGGATAAGAATGATGAGGATAATTTCTGTCACGTTGATTTTCGTGATTTTCATATGTATCGAATGACAACTCATGAGACTGATTTTGACCAGTGGGTTGACTGGGTCGAAAATTCGAATGGTGATTTGAATGATTTGGAGCATAATTATTCTGCTCAGATTGAGTTATATACCTTACCCTCTTCAATCCTTCAGGAGAGAAAGGTTCCCACATAGTTCCCTTGCACCTACTTTGCGTCCCACGTGCATGACTTTTCTGGCACATTGTGCAAAAGGGGCGGAATATACATTTTGAAGTCGGATGTCCGTGGTTTTCACAAGACTTACAGAAAAGAACTTTACGTTTAGGTTGATTATTAGATACAGAATGATAAGAATTATTAGAAAAACTTGAAGATTTAGGCATACTTTTCGTATTATAAGCCTGAGAAAATGATTGTTGAGCAGCACCTTTTTCAGCATGCGTAGAATATATTGGAACATTAGAAGTTTGATAAGAGTTTTTACCTGATGCGGAAGAGATTTTTCCATCATTAAGAACATGGTTTTTCTTTAAATAAGCCTGTACCTGTCTAGGTATTGTGTTCTGTATATCAAATTCCTCGTGTATAATTCGTTGGAGTTGCGGTTTTGTATTTGCATACAAAGTTGAAAACAAAAGTAAACGTCTTTGTTCATCTGTAAATTTGACATCGTGAATTAAAGAAGATGAGTCGATGAATATTTGCAACGCTCTCTGTGCATCAGTAATGAATTCTGGTAATGATTTATTACTGCTCCATTTAATATTTACGAATTCGTTGAAGGCTTCGAAAGAACTTTTTGAGCAAATCGGATTTAGAATGAGCGACAATTCAGTCTTGAACTCTTCCCAAGATTTCGGATTCTTTAGTTCCGGGGTTGAGTTTATAAGGAAGCCAACGTTACCTTCTCGAATATTCAAAAAACGAACGTATGTACGTAATTTTTCAGTATCGGATTCTATACCCTCGTCTTGAAAATACAATTCTACTGATGAAAACCAATCGCTGAGACTGATTCCTTTCCAAGAATTGTCAACAAAACCAATGAGTAATGGAATGTTTGGCTTCGAGTGGGAGAGACGGTCTATATTTAAAATAGGTCTAGACATAGTTTGAAAATTATCCAGAACGGAAGAAGAAAGATTTTGACTCGAGTCTCCGGCAATCGGATTTGACTCGTCGATAGGAGTTTTAATGGATTCGTCCTCGTTTAATTTTACACTATCTTCGTCGTCGGACGGCATAGAAGGAATAAAATATAAAGGAAGAAATATGAAAACTAGGAAAATAATATATTATTAAAAAAATTTTTTTTGTAAAATACCAAAAATTTTTGACCAGAAAAACTTACTCGAACCAGAAATGTTATATGGATAGATGGAATGTCCAGAAATATCTATTTGTATTCTTGATGAAAGTGAAGACTTTTTTCTTCAAATGAATATTAAAAAAATATATTCTTAATCATAAAATTTAAAATAAATAAATAAATAAATAAATAAATAAGGAACCCTGAACCTATCCTCTTGCGGTATCCAGCAATTTTTCTTTCACTCCAAAAATATGGTCAAACTTCTCGTTGAGTCTTGGAGAATTTGTTTTTTTTTCTTTCTTCTTTCGTGCTTTATTCTTCAAAAATATTGAAGAATACTGTTATGTATTATATATTATAAAATAAAAAAAAAAATAAAAAAAAAAAAAAAAAAAATATATATATATATATATATATATATATATATATATATATATATATATATATATATATATATATATATATATATATATATATATATATATATATATATATATAATTTGGAGAATTTCTTTTGGGGGTGAAAAAAAAATACTCCCCTAACTCCTTTAACGGCAAAAACTGACGATTTTATGGATGAAATTTTGCCACCCACAACGCACACATACGATAAATTACCTCCCGAAAAATGATACAGCCACACTTTACAAAAAAAAATAATAATAATAATTATTTAATTTTACAAGTAATTTCTCTTTGAGTCAGACAGGAAAATTTTTAAGAAAATCCCTCTCATTATATTTCCCCAAATATAATAAATTAATCCTTCACATATACTGCATTCGTTAGTAAATGTACAGGAAAAAAATAAATAATCCTCTTCTATCTCTTATATCCCAAAAGAGATTGATCATCTATTGCGTAGCATACGAGTTATATATATATATATATATATATATATATATATATATATATATATATATATATATATATATATATATATATATATATATCAAAAATATAAAATATATTTTTGTATATATATATAAAAAAACAAATTTTCAGCTTACAAAAAATATTAATAGTATTTTTAATATATAAGCCTAATCAAGAAAATGCGTCATTACAATTTTGACATAAATGATCTCAAACACAGCTGCTGCAGAGTAATTGAGTGCGAAAATCTACTCTCGAACTTCCTACTTTCTGTTTCAGTGTATGAAAAAAATAATGAAGCAAATATTTTTACATTAAAATATTTGACAGCAAAAAAAATAAATACGCCAATTCTACTACTTTTTTGTTTCCAAACACGTATTCCAGAATGTATTTATATTTAAAATTTTAAATATAAATAAATATAAATATTTAAATGTTTGAATATTATGAGACAGACATCTGATTAAGGAGAGTTGGTTTGAGGCTAGCCTTCACAATCTTGTGACGTCATCAGGACGATGATGCCTCGACCAATGAAAATCGAACTTTTTAAATTGTAACTAAATATATATAATATATATATTTATTTATATAAAACTTATTATTTATAATTTTATTTATAAATATATGAGAAATAGATTATTTTATAAAATATTTTTAATATTTTAACAAATATTTATCATAAAATGTTAAATTCACTTACAGAAAATTCCTTCGCGAAAACTTTTATTTTACCTCATCCGTAGGCAACAAACCCAATTTTTAGCAAAAAAAATCTTCTGGTAACCAATATGAACAATGATCGAAGAACTTTGAAGAATCTTGTAAATTCTTGAAGATCAATTGAAGAATCATTTATGAAGAAAATCTCTCGAAGATCCTGACATTCTTCAGACAGCATACAATTCCAAGATGGCTGACTTTTCTTCAGATCCAGACAACAGAAAAATCCACATACAAAAATTTTTTTCACGATCGCCACTCTTTTCAAAAAGAGAATCAAAATCCAAACTTAAGCCACTTTCTTCATATAAACGTCCTAGTCACGTTCGACACTACTTTACCGCCTGTTTCTTCTTTCTATTATTACAGGGGGATCAGGTTATATGACCGGTCAGCTTAAGGATAGGCTTCCGAAATTGCAGGAGACACTTTCATCAAATTACCAGAATAAACTTCAATGATGGAAAATAGATAAGAAGGATTCAAAATGAGATGCGATTCCTTTTTAGAACTTTACTATATCATTGTATGCATTGAAATATTAATGTCCTTTCATAAATAAACGATTATAAGAAAATGTAGCATCAGAATATTCCTTACAGTAAAAATAAATATCTTCAAAATTTGTTAATGTCATGGATCCTTAATTTTAGTTTTTAATATACAACTTTGTCTTAAAATATTATATCTTCTTACAATATATTTTTCTTCAATATAAAATATATAAATATGGTATTTAAATAAGAGTCTTGAAAATAATTTACAATGTGAGAAAAAATGAGCCTTTATATTTCATAAACAAATCATGAGCGCTTGAGGGAGAGTCAGATCATAGATTAGCCAATATACAATTTACCTGATAAATCTGTGGAACACTTCTGTAACCATAGACTAAATACGTCTTAAATAAATCATCACAGAATATAAATCGATAATGGAAAACACGTAGATTCTTAATATAAATAGTCACAAAGTTTATTATTTCTTGAGAAATGCACAAATGCTATACTTCTTGAGCACAAAACACAGTTTATTAATTATTAAAAATGGCAACGCTTTTCTGCGTGCGACGAGGATAAATGTTAAAGAAATATGTAAATCGAGGATTTCTCACTTGCCAGAGTATAAGACGAAGACAAAGTTAAATCTTAATCAATATTACGAATAATCACATAAATAAAATTGTACACAAAGTCAACTGTGGCGTAGGCTATGCACAGTATAACATCGACTTTTCTGTAACTCTCACTGCTCACTCAGCCAGCAAAGACACGTCTGGCTCCGAACAAGGCTCTAACAAGACTCACTCACTATTCATTGTCGTCTGCGTCTTTATACAAATTGTTTCGTTGCAGACTCTACTCTAAATTTAAACATAGAATACTACTGACATTTCTTTTGTTTTTTCTAAGAATCTAACTGAGCTAATGTATTATTACAAAAGGAAATACATTTGAAAGGTATATATATATATATATATATATATATATATATAAATATATATAATATATATATATATATATATATATATATATATATTATATATATATATATATATATATATATATATATATATATATATATATATATATATATATATATATATATATATATATTTATTATTTTTATTATTATTATTATTATTATTACATATTATTATTATTATTATTATTATTATTATTATTATTATCGATATTATTACATATATTATTATTATTATTATTATTATTATTATTATCTTTATTATTATTATTATTATTACATCATCTATATATATATTATTATTATTCTTATTATATTATTATGCTATTATTATTATAATATATATAGTTACATATATATTATTATTATTATTATTATTATTATTATTATTATATATTATTATTAT
>JABUQX010046136.1:0-2500 GCA_015478945.1 Trachelipus rathkii | reverse complement strand
ATTATATTACATATTATTATATTATTATTATTAATATTATTATTATTATATATATATATTATCGGTGATATACATATATATATATATATATATATATATTATTATTATATTTATTTATATATATATATATTATTATTATATATATATTATATATACATATATATATATATTATTATATACATACATATTATTATATATTATTATTATTATATTACATATTATTATATACATTATTATATTATTATATATATATAGTGTATATGTATATATATAATATATATATATATTATTATATTATTATTATATATATTTATTATATATATATATATGATATATGATATACATTATTATTATTTATTATTACATTATATATTATATATATACATATTATATTATTATTATATACACAGTTATTATATTTTATACATACCCAAAGGTGTAAGAAATAAATGGTGTCAATGGTGATTAGTTTAGATTACAGCGGAGTGAGAATAGGTTGTGTTATGTCTCATGGTCTGAATGTGTGGAAAAGGGATGCAGGTTATGAAAGAATCTGAGGTGGGATGGCAGGAAATGTGTTAGAATGATGGAGAATGGAGAGTGGAGGGCAGCCCTACCCATATTAGGCAAGTATGATTTGGTCTCTGTATTAGTCTGGAAGAGGGTTTGAGAGGATTGGGTGGAGATTTGGCAGGGTATGTAAAAGGAGGCGTTTGTGTAAACGTAGACAAGAGTAAGGTTATGGTTGTGAGTGAGGATAGTCCCCGGTGTGAGAAGTTAGGTTAGATGATGAGCAGCTGAAGGGTGTCTGAGTTTAAAGGACAGTAAGGGGGTTAATTAGCGGGAAAACGGATGATGAGGTAGTAGGAAAGGAGAATGGCAGGAAGGGTGGTCATAAACAACTGCTAGGTGAAATGGAAGGGACCAGTCTTGAGGCCAGAGTCTTACATAGAGGGTGTTGTTACCTGTGGCACAAAGTAGTAGTGAGACTATGGTCTGAATATAAGTATAGATCTAAAGTTCAATGTGTTCAGATGGACAATCTTAGGCATGCGAGTGAAAAGAATTAATAAAGTAGAATGAATGTATTAGAGAGTGGTGTGGTAAAAAGAGCAAATGAGAGAATAAATGAAAGTATGTTGAGATGGTTTGGTCATGGAAAGGATGAATGAAAGTCAGTTGGGTTAAGCTGATGTATAGTGGAGAGTGTGTTGGGAACCGATCGGTTGGGAGACCGAAGAGAAAGTGGATTGAGTCGGGGAACGAATGTATGTCTGAAGGAGAGAAATGAGTTTGGCAGAGTGAGAAGAAGTAAAAAATAAGAGAGAATGGCTGGGTTTTGTATGGGGGTATGGTTGTGGAACCTGGGCTAGGGGATGAACCCTACATTGACGATTTACCTGTATGAGTAAACCATCCTATCCATGATGCCTAGGTGGATTTTTCTGTCTACGACGAGCTCTCGTCACCACGGTACAGAGGGGGGCGGTAAGGCTGGGCTTTCTTTTTCGACGCTTATTATACCCTCCTACTGCTTTTCCGGATGTTTGTACAGCACCATACTTCCCAATCTTGGGGGCAAAGAGGAAGGTGAAGAAAGAAAGAAAGAAAGAATATATATATATATATATATAGAAAGAGTATATATATATATATATATATATATATATATATATATATATATATATATATATATATATATATATATATATATAGTATATAAACCTCTTCCAGATATATAGATTTACTTATCCATTTCATATCATAAAAATATTATAGCATATAGCCATTTTGTTTTAGTAAATTGTAACTAATTTTTAAATGCATGTCATCGTTACTAGACAGACTCCTTTTACAGTTGTGTTTCCAAAGAGTTGAACCAAAACTTCAAGGTTCTTTGTAGTTGAGTATTTGTCCAGTTTATATATATATACAGTATATATATATATATATATATATTATATATAAAGAGAGATATATATATATATATATATATATAGAAGTGTTATTATATATATATATATATATATATATATATATATATATAGAGAAAAATGTATATATACATATACATATATGTATAAGTTATTATAGCATATATATATATATATATATAAATACATCTATATAGTTTTAGTAAAGATATATATATATATATATTTTGTTTAAACATGTAAAGAGTATATATATATATATATATATACATATATATATATATATATATATAGTATATATATATATATACAAATATTAGTGTTTGAATCCATTTAATGAGGTAAATTGTTCATAATGACAATTCAATACAAAGAAGTTATTATAAATAGCATTGTAATATACAGATTAAACATATTATAAATTGTGGCAAAAGTCATTGTACCTCTCACATCATGTTTGAAACTTATTTTTTAGTTACCTTAGTAAATCTCCGTTTATGACCCAGGTTCATCAAACTTCCCCACACAAAATAAAAAAGTAAACTATTTAGAGTTTTTCTTTTTTG
>JABUQX010046134.1:20000-23747 GCA_015478945.1 Trachelipus rathkii | reverse complement strand
AAATTTTTTTTATTATCATTTTTTGTTTCTTCTTTATTGCTAAATTTAAATTTTTACAATTCACTTATTTATAAATATATTACAAATTTTTCTTTATTTATTGTGTTTTTAATAGTATTTATTTTTTTATACTATTATTTATTATAATTTCTATATTTATGATTGTTCTTTTAATCAAAAGTTTTTTTTGTTATATTAATTCTTTTATTTTTTTATTTTTTCTTTTAATATTTATTGTCAATTTATCAATAAATACAAATATCTATTCCTCCTAAATGTAATACTTTCATATTTAATTTTTTATTCTAATACTATTTAAATTTTTTTTTTTATTTTTTTTTTTTTTATATTATTTTTATCATTTTATTTTATTTTTTTTTTATTATTGTTTTTTTATATTTTCTTGTTATTTTAATTATAATTTTATTTTTTATTTAATTTTTACTTTTTACATTATTCTGATGTTCTTTTTGTCATTTTTTATTATAATATATTTATTTTCTTTGTTTTTTTTTATTTCGTTACTTATAATTTTATTAACTCTTATCCTCTTTTATTATATTATATGTTTATATATCTTGATAATTTTATTTTTCGATTTTTTTTATTTATATTCTTTTTTTATTATTATTTTTATGTTTTTTTCTTTTACATACAAAGGGATGCAGTATGAGATAATTTCTTTAACAAAGTAATTTTTTATCTCATATTTATTTATTAATTTTCTTATAATATTTTTATATTTACTTATTGCAATGAATTTTATTTTGAATTTTAATTTTTTTTTCTTAAGTATACAATATTTATTTTTTTATTTATGTTTCTTTAATCTATATAAAATCATTTTTATTTAGATTTTTTTATCATTTTAATATTATATATTCTTTTTCTTTTTTTTTAATTAATTTTTTTTTCTAATTTTTTATTATTTTGTGTTTTATTTTTTTTTTATATTTTATATATTTATAATTTTTATTTTTTTTTTTTAATTTATATTTTTTGCTTTTAATTTATTTATCATTATTTCTTTCTATTTTTATATATTTACTATCTTAATTTAATTTTCCATATCATTTTATTTTTATTTATTTATTTTATTTTTAGTAGATATTAAAGTTCTTTCTTATTTTTAATTGTTTTTTATTTTTTCTTATTTTTTTTTTTATTATTCTTAGTTTATCAGCTCGTTTCTAATGTATAATATATTAGTCTTAGATCTTTATTTTTTTTTTATTCATCTTGTTTCTTAAAAAAGTATTTTTTGTTTTCAAATTTTTCAAGTTATTATTGTAGTTAATTTTATTTTATTCTATTATTTATTATTTATTATTTATCTCTAAATTTATTTTTCGTTTTCTAATATTTCTTAAAAATTTTTATTGTTAATCATCTTTTTCTTTTAAATTTTAATATGATTTATTTTTATTTTTTAAATTTTCTTTTATTTCTATTAATTATTAAATTAATTCATTTACTACAACTGTTTTTATTTTTTTAACTTATATTTTTTATTTATTATGTCGTTTATTTCAATTTTTTTTTAAAAAAAATCTAATTTTTTTTTTTTATTTGTATTTTTTATTTGTTCTATTTTTTATGGTTTTTTTTTTCTTTTTTTTTATTTATTGAAAATAAATTTCTTTAAGAAATCAAATATTTTCCGAAATACTTTCAAAATTTTTAATTTATTCATTAAAATACTATATATATGTTATATATGGTCTAGAATCGAATAGATAAAATATTATAAATTATAATATCAAACATATAAATATTTAATTATGTATATGTTATATAAGTTTAATTAAATATTTCTAGATATATATATATATATTATAATAATATATATAATATATTATATATATGTATATATATATATATATATAATATATATATATATATATATTATATTATATAATATATAATATATATATATATATAATATATATAATATATATATATACTATATATATAGTTTTAGAGAGGGACGCCCTTGGATTCTTTTTTAAGTATTATTGCTTTACTGCGCTTAATACTGCATACTAATTGTACACAAAGTTAAAAGATTGTTAATTCACTTTTTTTTAACGAATAAATTTTAAAAGAACTAATTTTCGTCCGTCACGCGAGACCTCTTCAGGCTAAGGACTGGATTTCTTTCTTGATCTTCATCAGTTTAAGTGTGTTTCAGTTGGTCTCTATTTCTCATGGTGTTGTTGAAAATTTGATGTTTTCAATATTCATTTGTATAAATCTATCTGACTTCACCCGGGATGCTATTGTAGTTGTAATATTATAAATGCAAAAGGATTCCATGATTTGCGATGGTTTCGTGTGATTGATATTTCTAATCATCTTTATATTGTTGATATTGATAGAGTGGCCTGGGTTACGCCTATGACTTGTTAAAGCTGAATTTATGCTGTCCTTGTGCTCATCTGTATGTTGATTTTTTCTTCTTTGCAAATCTATTGTTTCACCTATATATGTTTTATTGCAAGTATTGCAGGGGATGTGATATATACAGCCTTGGGGGAGATTTTCTTTTCGTTTTGGGGGTTTGAGAATGTTTTGGTGATGTTATTTGATGGAATGAGGGTAATATTTTTTGGTAATAATTGTTTTAACGAATATAATGGTAATTGAGGAATTGGTAAAAAGGGAAGTGTTGTGGGGTGCGATTTTCGGGAAAGGTCTATAGACTCTTTTTTGCTTTAAAATGGCTTTTGTGATGAAAAACCGCAGATAGTAAAGTGATTTGAAAGTATTGTGAATGTATTTAGTTTCTTGTGCTAGAAAGAGGGGAGAGCATATACGAAGCACGGTAAGAAATAGAGATGGAGAACAGCTAATTTTGTGTTTGGGGAAAGATTAGATAGCCAATGTATATAGTTTGGTACGAATGTTGGTTTTCTCTATATATCAGTAATTAATTAAGGTATCGAGAATGATAGAGTGTCTGGAAGAATTTTCTTATCGTTATACTGAACGAAGGAATGAATAGCATGTTAATATGTCTAGGACTCAATTAGCGTTGGTGTTTGAGGAGGGAGACAAAAAATGTTATCACATATCTAATCATAAAAATATGGTTAATAAGGGTGGGGTACAAATATGAAAAATTCTTATAGTCCATGTATATGTTTACTAAGATATGGGAGACAGTTGGGATCCATACTCAGGCCTAAAGTTTGTATTGTAATATTTGCCATTAAATTGAAAGAAGTTAGTTGTAATGAGAAATTAATGAGCTGTTTTAATATTTGAAACGAGAAGGCAAATCTCTCATTACAACATAACGTCTTTCATTTTAATGGCAAATATAAAAACAAACGTTTCGGCCTGAGTAGGGGATCCCCACTGTCTCCCATACTCAGTAACATTACATATGGAAACTACAGATTTATCATATTTTACCCACCTTTTATTAAACAAAGTTACGGATATAGATATGTAATGACATTTTTTCACCCTCCCTCACAAACACCCAACCCTATTGATGGCCTACTATATGAACTCTATCCATCCTTCAGATTCAGTATTACGATAGAAAGCCTTCCAACAACTTTACCCATTCCTCGATACCTAATCACATGGAATAACAATTACATCAAAATTTACCTTATATATATATATTATAATATATTATAATATATAATAATATATATATATATATATAATATAGAATATATATTAATATATATATATATATATATATATATATATATATATATATATATATATATA
>JABUQX010046134.1:0-5000 GCA_015478945.1 Trachelipus rathkii | reverse complement strand
TATATATTAGGCTTTTTGAATATCTAACTTACCTTACGTAGGAATAAATTGCTAACAATAACAAAATTCAATGCCTATTATTTGTAATAGTAACATCACCCTAAAAAACTTAAACAATTTCCACTTGTCCAACATTTCTCTAACAAATCAGTGTTAATTTTACATTATCATAGTAATATTTAACAAAACAAAAATTAAACATAGCCTAACATAGCTATCACCCTGACAACCAAAATTATTTCATAAATTTACTTTAAAAACAAAGCGATGTTGCCAAATCATCGGTACAACCGCTATTTCCTAATTTCACTAGAGTAGAATAAAATGCTATCACGAACAAAGATGAGTAATTATATATCCAAGTAACAAACCAAGACACTGTCTAACCTAATAACGTAACTTGCAAAAACTTCTTGCCATGATTATTTATTATAGTAATAACAATGTTAAATTTTAATTGTTATTAATTTAAATTTTTAATATTTTAGTATATTCTTATAAGTAATAAAAATCTGAATAAGTAAATATATGAATATATATATATATATATATATATATATATATATATATAAATATAGATGTATGGAGAAAGAGTATATATCTATGTGTGTATATATATATATATATATATATATATACATATGTCATACGTAAATTAATACATTCATTTATACAAACGAATATACTTTTTATATACATACACATAAATATAAAAAAATAAACATATAAATACCTACATACATATATACATATATACAGTGTGAAAGATATATAAAAATATTATTATTATACATATATATATATATATATATATATATATATATATATATATATATATATGATGGAAAGAGAGAGAGAGAGAGAGAGAGAGAATAAATATATATATATATATATATATATATATATATATATATATATATATATATATATATATATATATATATATATATATATATATATATATATATATATATATATAGCAGAGAATGTTTGTTATATATATATACAGATACATATATATATATATATATATATATATAAATATATACAGAAATAGAAAAATGAATATTGCAGCATAATCGCAATGATAAGGAGTTAAAAGAAGAAAAGAAATATATAATGAGAAGGTAAAGAATTAACTGTTTTGGATTGGAACCCACTGCATAAGCAGGTGGAGGATATGCCTGGTGCAGGCAACTGAGCTATCTCCAACCCAAAAAGTTGATTCAAGAATAGTTAAAGCAACCTAGTTCCTGTCATACATCACCAGGATCCAGCCTGTCTTATCTCTCGTTCTTTATATTTTAGATGTTAAATATTGCATAATAATCGCAATTAGATAAGATGTTAAAGAAAGAACATATAATGAGAAGGTAAAGAATTAACTGCCTTCTCTGGGATTGAACCACCGCATGTTGCGCGTGAGGACAATATGCACGGTGCTATACAACTGAGCGATCCTCCAGCCCAAAAAAGTTGGATTCAAGAACAGTTATAAAGCAACCGAGTTTCCGTCAAGGCGACATCTACAAACAATTTATTTCAGTTATAACTTTCACTAAACCTTAAAATGTTAAAAATTCTTATTTAATATCTAAAGATCGGAGAGTACGAAAGGGGATTGCTAAACTTCGGTATATCCTTGGCAATAGATAACCCAGACCCAACTCCCTTTTTAATAAATAGTCTAGATAAATGGAGCAAAGTAAACCACGGAAAAACATGCAATGCAGATATATTAAAAGGAATGCTTTTTGCAGCAACAGCTACGACCTCGAAACTCAAGTTTCCTAAACTATTTCATCAAGCCTTATCTAAATTGAAGTCCAACAAAAATATAGTGCTCTCCCGCAGTGATAAAGGTAACGATATAGTCATTTTGAATACCGTAGATTATTTAAACAAATGTAATAACTTACTTACAGACACTAACACATATACTTTACTAAACAAAAACCCTCATAAAAATTCACAACAAACTTTTAACAATAGACTGAAGAACATTCTAAGTGATAAACCAACACTCAGTAAAACACTTAATGCCTACATGACCAACATTCCACATTTTTACGGAGTACCAAAAACACACAAAACTAACACACCTCTACGTCCCATCATAGCAAACACCAACGGAAATACTTACAAACTTTCAAAATATTTAGCCAACATACTTAAACCTCTTCTAGGACAAATTTCAAATTCTCATATAAAAAACACATCAGATTTCATAAACAGAATAAATACAATAAACACTCAAACACACACGTTTCTCAGTTTTGATGTTATATCCTTATTTACTTCTGTACCGGTTGAACATGCTCTAAGCCTTCTCACTAGATACGTCTCTGAACAACAAATCTCTTTCCAACTACCCTTTCAAACTATTAAATCCTTAATTACACTAACTTTAGAACATAATTTCTTCCAACACGAACAACACTATTATAAACAGAACACAGGTCTGAGTATGGGTTCCCCTCTCTCTCCCATACTCAGCAATATATACATGGAATTGCTAGAACACTATTACATACTTCCTCATCCACTCCTCAACAACACTATATGGCTAAGATACGTTGATGACATTTTTCTAGCAATTCCTCACAACATACAACATAATTTAATTCATACATACATAAACAGTATCAACCTAATAGATTAAATCTCTACCATAGAATTACCTACTAACAATACCCTGCCGTTTTTAGATACCTTAATACACAAAGATCACACACATAAATTAGCTACCTCTGTATACAGAAAACCAACCTCTCAACCTAACTGCATACATTGGTACTCCGTACACATATACCACACCAAGATAGCCACTCTATCCTCTCTATTTTTACGAGCCTACAAAGTTTGCTCCCCACAATATTTAAACCATTTTCACCAAATTAAAATATCCAATAGAAAAAATACACATAGCACACAAAAAAGCAAAATTAAAGTTCTTTACGAATAATATACAACAAAAAACAGAAACAAGATTACCCATACCACACATCAATACAGAAAATATTAAGAAACTTATTCCAAAGAACATCACTTTAGTTAAATCCAATAATCAAAATCTAAAAAGAATTTTAAAACCACCAAAACCACAAAACCCAGACCCACCATGTATATATTATATACCTTGCAACAACTGTGATTCAATATATATATATATATATAGGACAAACTATCAATTACACCGCAAGAAAAAATCAACATACACACGATCTCCAAACAGATCAACAACATTCCCCTTTAACACAACACAGACAAAAAAAATAACCATCTCATCAACGTTAACAATATGAAAAAAATAACCAATATTAATAACACCAACAGCAGAAAAATAATGGAATCTTTCTTGATAAAAAATAGAAAAAATCATAATATCATTGCGGGAGAGCATCAAATAGACCAAATACAGAATGAGATCATGAAACAATCAGCCTACTATAAAAAAGCGCTAAACCAACTGAAATGACAACTCAAATAATTACATCTTAAACAACGAAATTTCCAGTCTTGAAAAGGAGATCATGGTGGAAGGAAGATCTCGAAAGCTCGACTCTCCGATCTTTAGATATTAAATAAGAATTTTTAACATTTTAATGTTTTAGTGAAAGTTATAAGTGAAATAAATTGTTTGTAGAAAGTTTAAACCAATTGTTGATGTATTAAATAAAAATAAACTATTGCTGATTGTTTATTATAATACTGGGTTAATTACAATATATACATATACAAACAGCGATAAAGGTAAACTGCTGTAATATCCAAATATATATATATATATATATATATATATATATATATATATATATATATAAAAAAAGTATATATATATATATATATATATATATATATATATATATTTTATATATATATATATATATATATATATATATATATATATAGAGAGAGAGAGAGAGAGAGAGAGAGAGAGAGAGAGAGAGAGAGAGAGAGAGAGAGAGAGATATATATATATAAGAATGGCTACAACAACCAGTATCGAACCGGTTTACAAGTCCAGTTATTCAACCAGCCATGTTTCCATCTGGTACGTTTGTTTCATGTTTCATAAAATATAATACGCCAATTCCATCGAGTGCGGCAGTGGAGAGACTCTTTTCGCTAGGAAAAGAAATTCTAAGACCAAAGCGTGCTCTTCTCTACGACAAGCATTTTGAAATGCTTGCATTCCTCAAAGGAAATAATTTTAAATAATTTTAATAATAAAATGTATTGAAATAAAAGCATGTTCCTAAATCATTAATAAATACATTTGCTGCAGAAGTATTAATTTCTCTTGTTTTAGTATATTTAACGTACAATAGTTGCGGTTGCGAATTGCGGTTGCGACCGCAATTCACGGTCTACCGCAATTGCGTTTGCGGTTGCGATCGCATTTATTTCTTACGAATTGCGGATTAAGAAGAGCAGCATTTTTTTTTGGGTTGTGGGCGAACACTATATCATATATATATATATATATATATATATATATATATATATATATATATATATATATATATATATATATATATAGAGTATATATATATATATATATATATATATATATATAGTATATATATATATGAGTGAGAAAGAGTATATATATATATATATATATGGAGAAAGAGAAAGAAATAAAGAAAGAAGGTAGTAGTAGCAGTGTGGGTCCCTTAGGGGCACATTATTAAGAGCTGCCTGCGCCATCAGTTTTACTGTTTTAGGGTCGTGATAAAAGCATGTTTTTATTAAAAATTTTAACAACTTTTTCAGACAAAAGCAAAATGTTTTTCAAAACTTAATAATAAAACAGGTTTTCTATAAATAAATGCCTCAGGATGGAATATATAAATATATATATATAGTGAAGATATATATATATATATATATATATATATATATATATATATATATATATATATATTGAAGTGGCTTGCTTTTACCACTCTCAAAAAATACTTTAATAAGTTGGTTAACTGAATTATGAGAATAAG
>JABUQX010046133.1:15000-18101 GCA_015478945.1 Trachelipus rathkii | reverse complement strand
ATATTAATTAATCTTTATATAATTACTACTTTATTAACTATTTACGGTATTTTATAATTTTAAATAATATTTCTGTTATGGTATTATCAACATTGCTATATATATTATTTTTATATCTAATATATACTAAGCATCTTTATATTGACAAAAAGAAGTATCAAATTTACTATTAATTTTAGTATGATCATTTCTGGGGATTGTTTGAATATAAATCCGAGATATATGTTTTTTTTTTTTGCTATAAAACATAATCTCGGTGTATTTTTGTATATAATATAAGTTATATATAATATACTATCTATAATACATTATATATTTCTATTATATAATATATATATATATTATTATATATTTATAATTAATTATATTATATATAATATAAATATATTTAATATATATATATCTATCTATCTATATTATTCATATATATATATATAATATATATTAAACTATATATATATATTATTAATATATTATGGCCTATATTATATTATATATATATATATATATATATTATATATATTATATATTATAAAATGGCATAATTTAAGATTGTAAAATCAGTAGAAAATTTTGCGAGTATGATGACTCAAACACCGTGAGTCGCTATAAGGTCGACTAGTGCTAATTGACTCACTCAGTATATATATATATATATATATATATATATATAATATATTATAATATATATATATATATATATATATATATATATATATATATATATATATATATATATATATATATATTATATATTTATCTATATATATTATATATATATTTATTTATATTTATTAATAATATATATATATATATATTATATATATATATATATATATATATTATATATATATATATAAGTAGTAGTTTTATGATTTAACACTAATGAAAACTTTAGATTATTATTATTATTATTATTATTATTATTATTATTATTATTATTATTATTATTATTATTATTATTATTATTATTATTATTATTATTATTATTATTATTATCATACTTTATTAATTATTATTATTATTATTATTATTATTATTATTATCATATATTATAATTATTTATTATTATTATTATTATTATTATTATTATTATTCTTATTATTAATTATTATTATTATTATATTATTTTATTATTATTATTATTATTATTATTATTATTATTATTATTATTATTATTATTATTATTATTATTATTATTATTATTATTATTATTTTTTAAATTAAATTTTATTTTCAATTATTTTTCTCAATTAAAAAATAATAATTTAATTGTTACCTATAAGATAGAAACTTTTTTTTTTAATTTTTTTTCATTTTTATTTTGAATGTTTCAATTATATAAAAATTTCTATAAATTAATTTTTTTAAATGTTTAAATTTTGATTTTTGATTTCTTAATAAATATTTCGTTTTCAAAAAATATTATTTTATAGGTATGAGAACCAGTAATTTCGTCCGGCAATTTTTTTTCTTATCTGCAAAAGGATATCTCTGAGTGACCAACACTCAAATTAATAAATACATGACATCAGATCCCAAGAAATGTTTTTCATTTTTATTTTTTTTTAATATAGTTCCTTGAATTGGCATTAACATTTTTTTAAAATTGAAAACTGCTTTAATTTCTTCCCCTTGTTATGTGTCACGAGTGGTGGGAGAAAATTTTTGAGGTGAGAGCAGCGCCTGATTTACGACATTCTTCTCTCCTCAGGTCCTTAATTAACCCTTTTTGACCATTATCCAAAACAAAGCAAGATTTTGCGAACCATGGCATGGGTCTACTTTGAAATTAATATTTGATTATGTTATAATATAAATAAAAGTAGTAATTATTCATTATTACACAGAGGGTAACAAAATCTTTTTGAAATTAGTCAAACCACTGAAACAACCAAGTGGGAGAGGAATGAGGGAGGGAGAGAAGGGGGTGAGAGGAATGAGGGAGGAAGGGAGGGAAGGATGGGATTATCAATGTACTGGGGGGAATGAATGAATAACATATTGTGAGATAATAATATGAATAATTGACATTGTAAATTAAAAGCTTTTATAAAACAAATATCAAAAATTAAGGATTTAGGGAAAGTTTAAAGTGATTTAAGAAGGGAGGGAGGGGGAGGGTGGGACTATCAATGTACTGCGAATGAATGAATGAATAACATATTGTGAGATAATAATATGAATAATTGACATTGGAAATTAAAATCTTTTATAAATCAATTATAACTTAAAGGTTGAAAATTTAAATTTAAAAACACACACACACACACACACACACACACACACACACACACACACACACACACACACACACACACACACACACACACACACACACACACACTTTAAGTACCTTTTCTGAGAAGCTTCGTCGTCTCCAATCCAATCTCGGAAGAAAAGGCGACCAAGTTTGCATTGCAACATATAGGTTTAGAGCCCCTCACTTGGATGAAAGCATTAAAAAATATTTATATATATATATATATATATATATATATATATATATATATATATTATATATATATTATATATATATATATATATATAATATATTATATATATATATTATAGTATTACTGTCTTTTTCATCAACAACCTCCTCAGCTGTACTTCTAAACTCTGTTCACTCTTATATGCCCGATGACTACTCTCCATTCTTCTACCTCATTTCATATCTGCTCCCTCCTTGGCATCTAGAGTTGCCTCTCTTCTTCAGCTTTTCATTCTATTCTATCGATCTTGGATGGGATTCCCTGTGGGGTCACCGAAACCTTGTAAAATTCAACTCTTTAAGAGACTCAACTTCTCTACATCTCCCTCTCAAAGACACCTCCCAACTTTCCTATTTCCTTCGACGGCTCTAACGTCTCATCTGTGAATAACATAAACATTCTTGGTCTAAAACATAAACAGCAAACTGCCTTAGAAACTTCAAATTACAATGGTTGCTAATGTGGCCTCAAAGAAGCTAGGAGTTTTGGTAAAGGTTGCGGAATTACTCGCAGTTATGATAAGGGCCTTATTCGCCCTGTATGGAATACTGTTTTCACATTTGGGGGAGCCCCGGCTCCACCCTTCTATTAGATAGGGTTGAGTCT
>JABUQX010046133.1:0-7500 GCA_015478945.1 Trachelipus rathkii | reverse complement strand
CAAAGGAAAAAAATAGTGGAAGAGTTTAATAAAAAAACAAACTTTTTTTTTTTCAGTTTTAAACTTTGCGGATGAAAACAACGGGTCCATTTTCCCAGAACAGAACAGTTTTCGCTTGTGGTAAGGACCGCGATTGGTGGTGATGGAGAGTCGGTGATACTCCTTTTATTTAAGAGAGGGATTTTTCTGTCATTTGTTCCCCGTTATGATATCTCAGGAAAAAGCACTTTTCAATGTAATTTTTTTTTAGAGAACTCGGCTTCTGGTTTAAAACTCCGAAAAATTTAAGAGGAAAAGGCATACAATGGAAACCTCTTCAATGAGAGCGGTGAATTCCGAAGAGTGCAATCTGTTATTCGGATGAGAATCCTAAAGCCTCTGATACACACATTGTTGTAGACTTGTTTAAATCTAGTTCTCTCGATTCTTCTAAAATTCAGGTAATTCGAAACGTCTTAGGATTCATCTCTGAAATTTGCACTTTTTTTTTCGATCAAGTCCGAAAGCGCACAACACACTTTAAAAATAAAATAAAAAAGTTTTCTAGTAACCAAAATACCAAGAGGATCAAAAAGATGTGTGAGACCAGATGGTGTGAACGATTGAAGCGGTTTCCTTTTTAAAGAGACTCTTGAGCCAATACTAGCGTCATTGGAAGAAATAAAGAATGGCCTGATGAATTATCACAGAAAGCTATTTCGTTGTTAAATTCAATCAGTAATTTGAATTTTATAATAACATTATACGTTTTAAGTAAATTTCTTGGAATAACCTACACCTTGTCAAAACAGTTACAGTGTCCATTTGGACATTGTCAGTCCAATAAACTTAGTGAAAGACATTATTCAACTTCTCGAAAAAGGTAGACAAAATGCAGACACAGAGTTTAGGGGAAGGTTCAATGTTGAAATTTTGGGCCTATTTTAGCCCCCGGCCTAAGAAACTGGACGATAACAAATACTGTATTTGCAACAAATTTTGTTGGGGACAAACAGCAAACCGCAGCTTTTTTTGACCTCTAAAAAACGTCATTTTCGGATGATTTTTTGATGTCTTTGTAATAACTATTATATCTACATCTTTTGGATCCGCATCAGCTTTTTTGAATTTTTTCGTATATATGTATATACACTGTGATATGCAATGTCTTCAAACTTGAATATACATAGATGGGTTACGCACAAAATTGTAGAAGTAGTGTTTTTTTGAATTTATGAAAAATGGATTTACTACTTTATATTACAATCTACTTATATTGTTTCTTCAATTCTGCTGGAGCACAATTTTTCAAAACTCGAAAAACTACTTCTCTACATTTTGTCGTAAAGACCCATCTAATGTATTATTTTCAAGTTTAGAATCATTTTCGGAAAAAAAATTCGAGAATTTGATGTCGAAAACAATTTGTCAAAAAAATTAGATTCTGAAAAAATGAAAACTCGAATCAATTACTATAAATACAGAAAAAGACCCGAAAATGACGTTTTAGAGGTCAAAAAGCTGCGGTTTGCTTTTTTCCCATCAAAAGGTCTGACTAATTAAGGGAAAGATATTGAAAAAAGCAGTCCTCTTTTATAAAGACGCACACTTCCAGAACCCTTGACGAGGATACACTAAAAGGAGCAGGGTGGTGTCTCTCGCAGCGTAAATGGCTAGCTAGAAAATGAAACCAAAAACTTGCGATCGCTGTTCTTGGTAAGTGTGACAAGAGGTGGTTTCCTAACATTGCTACTCTACTGAATATCTTAGCAGTATTGCCTGGTATACCACCGCACAGTAGAAAGAACCTTTTCGACATTAAGGGGTCTGAAAACGTATTTACGGCATAGTGTTGGAGAGGATCGCATTACAGGTCCTGCTTTACTGTCAAATCATCGAGATCTCAGCACAGAAGTCAGCAATGAAAATATTTTGAATCACCTCAGTCAAAAGCAAGGAACTGAAATTGACCTTATAAATTATTGGTTGGCGGGGTATGAGAGATTATATATATATATATATTATATATATATATATATATATATATATAATATATATATATATATATATATATAATATTATATATATAATTATTATTATAATTAATATATCATATATATATATATATATTATTTCTATTATATATAGGCTATATAATTATATATATATATATAAATATATATATATACTATATATAATATATATATTTATATATATATATATATATATATATAATATATAATTATATATAGTATATATTATATATATATGACTATATATATTATATATATATATATATATATATATATATATATATAATAATATAATATACTATATATATATATATATTATAGGTATATAATTATATATATATATATTATATATATATATATATATATAAATTAACTTCATTTGAAATGTAACCACTTGCGAAAGTCTCAGCCCCCCCCCCGAAAAAAAACCCTGGCTACGGGCCTGCAAGGTAGATTCGACTTTTAGAAGTCCAACCTCGTTGTTGCCCTTATTTGATGTTCTTAATTTATTGTTTACTTCTTTTACTTTTCTCTTATTATAAAAACTAATTTTTTTTGACAATTAGTAAATTGTCAAAAAAAAAAAAAAATTATGACTTCAATTGAAATTTATTTATTGCTTAAATTTAAAAAATTCAAAAACTCCAATTCGTATTTCATTTCTTTTTTAATTTCATTAACACTTCTCTCACTTCACCTTGGGATAAAGAATTCTTCTGAAAAGTCATTCTTTCTGAGACCTTTTTCGAAGCTCTTCTAAAATGATTCTTGAAGATCTTTTTAACCTCTTTTCGAGATTTCTTCATGTGTTTCTCTTCTTTTTCATCTCACTTCTCGTTTTCTCTCTCCACCCTCATGATAGTAAAATCATAAATATATATATATATATATATATATTAATATATTATATATATTATATATATATATATAATATATAAATATATATATATATATATATATATACATATATATATATATATATAATATTATATATTTATATATAGTTAATTATATTATATATATTATAAATATTATATACTAATATAGTCTACACAACATATACCCTTCTAATGGGTCATGTCAACCTTCTCAGATGTTCTTGCTGGAACCTATCTTAATAATGAAAAAGGTAATTTACCAACGGTGAAGAGAAATAGTATCAATTTTACATATTGGTTTGAAGCTCGATAAATTTTTTGTTCACTTCTTTTCTAACTTTTATTAATATTTAGTTTTGTTAAAGATGCTAATTATGATTCATAACCTGTAGTGTGCTAAGAAAAATGTTCAAATTGTTCTCGTATTTATTTATTGGTTTCTTTAATGTTCTTTATGGTATGTTAATTACATTACATTAAACAAAGAGGAATTAAATTTTTGTCAACCAGTGTGTGTGTTAAATTCGGTAACTACTTGCGGGAGGTAAAATAAATTTTTAATTTTTAATTTTGAAATTTGATTACCTTCTAGATTAGGTTACGTTATGTAAGTAAATGACTTTAAGTAGGTTGTTAGGTTTAGTATTAGGTTAGGTCTAGATTAGCTTAGCGTCAGGTTAGGTTAGGTTAGCTTAGTTAGTTAGATTTAGGTTAAGGTAGTTAGGTGTAGTTATGGTTGTTAGGTGTAGGCGTAGTTTAGGTTAGGTTACGTTAAGTTAGGTTAGGTTTAAGTTAAGTTAGGTTGGATAAAGGTTTTTTTTTTTTTACTTGGGTTTTAAAAAAAAAAGGGGGATTTTATTTTGGGGGGTAAAAGGATTAGGTTATATTGCATTAGATTAAAAAAGTTCAATTTTGTTAAAAATAAAATTTAAGTTTAGTTCACAGGTTTGTGCTAATTAATCAATATGCATTGGTGAACAAAACATGACGGTGTGAAAAGTGCGTGGAGTGTTTATAAAAACTAAAATTCAAAAAGGATAGACATAAGATGATTCGATTCATAACTTGCGAGTATGCGTGGAAGTAAACGAAAAATACGCAACCCCCGCGAGACACGAATACTAATCCATCTAAGAACCAAATACTACTCTCATAAAGGCATACTACACTGCACGAGCAACACAACCTTCTTTAGCAAACAACAACTACACCCCCTCAAAACCACACACGCCCCACCCCATCAACCATAACCACATACCGCATAAAACCCATACACTACCCCAAACCACACCACATACCCACCCTACAAATATACACTAAAAATACACACTAACACATCAACACTCTCACCAAACATCACTAACCAACCCTACACCCCCCAACACCCCCATAGAAAATCAACCCAACACGACAACCACACAACCAATAACACAACGCTCCAATAATACTATATATATATATTATTATTATATATATATATGTTATATCATATATTAATATATATATAATATATATAAATAAATATACTATATAATATATTATATATAATATATATATATATATATATATATAAATATACTATATTTATATATATATATATAATAATATATATATATATATATAATATTATATATATATTGTAATATATTATATTATTATATATAATAATATATATATACATATATATATAGTATATATATATATATATGATTATAAAAAGGAATGTAATGTTGGCAAGTATAAAACATTCAACTTCCACTTAAATATATTACGATTATAAATTTTAGAGTATTTTTTACAAACATTTTTACAACATTTAAACGAAGTTGTAAAATTTTACTAAAGAATTTTAATGAGTTAGAGAAAACCGTTAAGGATTTATATTACATGAAGGCCATATATATATATATTATATACAGCAGGTGTTTACGAAATAGGGGACAAATTTGGAGGATATAATCTTTGTACCATTACAAGAGTTTTGTCTTAAATAAATTACTGTAAAAGTTCCTCATTTAGTATGGTAACATGAGTTAGGAAGGTGCGAGTGTATTGATGTGACATATCTGGTGTTCTATTCCGTAATGTGGTTTTCAATTATTATTATTATATTATTATTATTATTATTTTTATATATTATTATATATCTATTGTTATTATTATTATTAATTATTATTATTTTATTTTTTATATTTTTATTATTATTATTATTTATTGATTAGTTTATTTTATTATTTATTTATTATTATTTTTATTCATTGAATATTATGATTATTATTATTATTAATTATTTATTACTTATTATTATTACTTATTATATTATTATTATTATATTATATTATTATTTGATTATTATTACTTATTCATTATTAATTATTCATTATATTATTACATATTATTTTATTTATTATTATATTATTATTATTATATATTATTATATTATTATTATTCATTATTATTATTGATTATTATACTTCCTTTGTATATTTTTCCATTCTTATTCGTTTATTATGTACTATTATATAATACATATTACTAACAAATAATTTATAAACAACTATTAGGACACTAATTATTGTTATTGAGTTAAATTAGAAGTATTATTATGATTCGCTTGCATTATTATTTGTATTATTATTGTAATTGCTTGTATCCGTTTCCCGAGAAAATATTGCTCGAATACTATCAACACAGATCATTCCTAGTTATCTATTCATCCTCCCCTATCCTCATAAAAATAAAAGGTACGGCACCAGGTACCCCTCCACACAGCAACCACCAAATATGCAGTGTTCAATAATTTAGAGACAGCAATCCTGTCTCTATAGGTTATTACTTTACGTTGCAGCTTTCCGTAGCCACTAGTATCCTTACGGACTGAACAACAACCCCCTATTTCACATCATACCCTAAATCAGCACACCTTTCCCACACTCAATCTACCTACTAAATGAAGAACTTACAGGATCAACTTTATTTAACGCAAAACACAATTGTAATGCTGCAAAGATACAATATCTCCAACAACTCCTTCTGATCCCCTATCTTACGTAAAACACGCACCTCTGCTATAAACATACACTATATACCAGACCCTCATATATTGATTATATATATATATATATATATATATATTATATTATATATATATATATATCATATACATATAATATTATATATATCATATATATATATATTATAATAAATTATATATATATATTATATGATACTATATATACTATATATAACAAATATTATAATATACACAATCATACCATATACTATTAATAATAATATAATATATATAATATATATTTATAATATATATTATATATATATATATTATATAATTATTATATATTATATATATATATATATATTATATAATATATATAAATATATAATAGTATATTATATATATATATTATATAACTATTTATATATATATATATATATATGAATACTATATATATATATATATATATATATATATATATATATTATACGGTCTAATATACTTTATCTCAAAATATGTATTTTCTCCATTGTTTGAAGTTAATAACTGCTGATTATCACAATCCGGCAATTTATACGGACAATATATTTAAGAAACATAACTGAAATTCCACTCATTTTTTGAGCGTTGTTAGCCAATAACAATATAGTGTTTTTTTCATCTTTATTATATTGCTACTCTGCTCCTTTTATTATTAAAATAAAAAAAATTATGAGCTATTTCTTTATAGTCTTTCGCTTATATATATTATTATATATAGTAATATATATAAGGCCCCGGGACGCCTCGCGAACTCACCTCACAACTACATCACGACGGATCCACACCGCGATAAATAACATAACGCCATAAAACCACCCCGCAGACGCCACTTGCACTAAGGCCAAACCCTACCAATGCAGACCGATAAGGTCGAAACGTAG
Organism: Trachelipus rathkii; assembly: GCA_015478945.1. Taxonomy (NCBI): domain Eukaryota; kingdom Metazoa; phylum Arthropoda; class Malacostraca; order Isopoda; family Trachelipodidae; genus Trachelipus; species Trachelipus rathkii. Next base: position 671 of record JABUQX010046133.1, on the reverse strand, counting down.
CAACTTATATACTATATATATATCCATATATAATCTATCTATATACGGTACACATATGTGAGACGTCACTGACCTGCAAACTTGAGTAGCTTCTTTAGTCAAAAACAGTTGACACCTCGCCAGCCCATACGCCCGCAATGTCCTCTTCGTGTGAAGCTGCAGCTCGCTCTCTCTATTTTGGATAGCATGCTCTCTCTCACTATTAACTGAATGATCCGGTAACCGGTGAACATGAATGATCCCTCACTTATTAATATTTTGTTAGGTAAATATGCTCCACATAAATGTTAGATGATCATGGGCCTCTTGGTGGTATTTGGTTTAGAGCGAAAACTATCATCAAATCATATCTCAAAAACTACAATACCTACAGGGAAAAATACATTGTTGGAATCCAGGCAAAATTTTATTGCGGAACTGTACAAAAAAAAAAAAAAAAAAAAAAAAAAAAAACACCAAAACCATATGCAAAACGCTTGAAGTGAAACCATCATTATCTCAAAAAATACACACAGCTACGAAAAGGATCTCTCTCTCTCGGATCCTCTGTAAAAATTTTAGTTAGAAAATGTAAAAAAAAAAAATAAATAAATAAATAATAAAATAATGATTGGCTATTTTTTTTTAGAGCAGGGACATATATATATATAAATATATATTTATTTATTTTC
>JABUQX010046132.1:70000-71079 GCA_015478945.1 Trachelipus rathkii | reverse complement strand
GAGAGGGAGAAGAGAGGAGAGAATAATGAATAATAATAATAATACATAATAATATAATAATAATAATAATAATAATAATATTAATAATAAATATAAACATAATAATAACGGAAGCAGATTTTCACGCCTCTTTTGAATATCTTACTACTTCCCATGAGAGACTGCTACTTCTTCCCATCCAAATGCTGAGACCTCTATTTTAGGGGATTTTCAACGTACATCACACTGAGTGTTTGGGCTCCTCTCATACTGATGCAGAAGGGGAGGAGGCCACATTCAGTATTCTTAACGATCTGGAACAGTTAATTAAAAAACCTACACATAAACCAGATCGTCCTAACCAATTCTTGAACACGCTTGATTATGTTCAGCCAACTAATTCTTTCTCCGATATAAATCACCATTTTCCCTCTCTAATTGCGTACTCTGAACCACAATCTTGTAGCTGCTTATTTCAAACCTTTTTCTCAGCAGCTCCAACATGCCCCAAACGTACTTTCCTGGCAACTTAATCGGGCTAATTGGGGGGCGTTGCGTCGTTTCTTGGCAAACTATACTTGGAGTGATCTTGCTTTGACTCCGAGGATGCTTCGCTCACTGCTGAAAAGGTAGGAGGCTGTAATCGTCGAGGGAATGAGCAGGTTCAATTCCATCATCTAATGATTCGATGGAGAATGTTCTCGCTCCATTCAGAGAGAGACATTGCCTATCGGCAATGGAAAACTCGTTCTCCTATCACTCTACTAATTTCCATTCTGGCTCGAATCGTTGCAGGGCTATTATTCGTCAGGCTAAGCGCGCTTTCACCAAAAAAGAAAGTGCGACAACCTACTTGCCTCTCCTACTGATAAAAAATTCTGGCCTCTTGCCAAAAAACATTTCTAATAACTTTTGTAAATCTTGCCTTTCTCCACTTATTTCGCTCTGACGGTTATGCTAACTAGGAAGGTCTAATGCTCTTCGGCCTCGCTTTTTCTCTTCTATTCTACCCTGGACGATTCCCGGCACTCCCTCCTCCTGCTTCTTCTCCTCTCGGGTTTCCTATGCCTCTTCCCATGATTACGCACATGATCGAGTGC
>JABUQX010046132.1:50000-57500 GCA_015478945.1 Trachelipus rathkii | reverse complement strand
AGAGAGAGAGAGAGAGAGAGAGAGAGAGAGAGAGAGAGAGAGAGAGAGGAGGGGAAAGAGAATGAAGAAAAGTGAAAGACAGGAAAAAGGAGAATCAGTTAGGGAGGGGAAGGAGGAGAGAGAGAAGAAGAGAGAGAGAGAGAGAAAGAGAGAGAGAGAGAGGTAGAAGGAGAGGAGAGAAGAGAGGTAGAGATGAGAGAGAGAATGAATGGATAAGTGAAAGAACACAAGAAAGGAGAGGAAATTAAGGAAGGAGGGGGGAGAGAAGAAGGAAGAAAGAGAAGGGGAGAGGAGAAGGAAGGGAGAGCGCCCAGAGAGAAAGAGGATAGAGAGAGAGACAGACGAAGAAGAGAGAAAGAGAGTGATGGAGGAGAGAAAGAGAGAGAGAGAATGGAAAGAAGGAGAGAGGAAGAGAGAGAGGAGAGAGAGAGGAGAAGAGAGAGAGGAGTAGAGAATGGAATGATAAGTGAAAGACGGAAAGGAGAGGAGTTAGAAGGCAGAGAGAAGAGAAGGAGAGAGACAGAGAGAGGAGCAGAGTAGAGTGCAAGGGCAGAGAGAGAGAGAGAGAGAGAGGAAACGGTTTAAATTAATGAGTGATGTCAATGACAGAGGCACTCTACGGTGTAACAAACCCAATATATTTTTTTTTCATTTGACATTTTGACAGAATTGTAGGGATCCAGGCCAGTATATAGTTAGTATTATAACTATATCAATATATTAATATATGATATTATATATATAATATATAGTATATAATATTATTATCAATTAATATATATATATATATATATAATATATATATACTATATACTATATAATATTTTATATGTTATATATATAATATATATTATTTATATAGTATATCAAATATATAGTATATATATAGATTATATATATATAGTATATATATTATAATATATAATATATATATATATTTGATGGTATGAGTAGTAGGAATAGGTATTTTGGGGATGAGGTAATAGGTAGAGTGAGAAAGCTGAAGAATGGTAGAGCGAGGAGTCGCGAGTCGCGACTGAAGTCGGCAGGCGCGGGAGGTTTCAAAAATACCCTATTCGGATAGTACACCACCGTAGGCTAGGATTTTACCCGTATAGGAAGTTCCCACATCACTCGTCCTTGAAATAGGGCTATGCCCGTGAGGTGTGAACTTTAAAAAAAAAAAAAAAATGGAATTAATGGTGAAATGATCAAAAATGGAGAATAGGTTGTGATTGACTTGATATGCAAGTTGTGTAACAAAGCGTTTATGATGGGTATATTTCCAAAAATTGGTGAGCTGTAATAGTACCCTTATATAAGGGTAAAAGAAATAAGGGAAACTGTAGGATCTATGATGGAATTAGTTAATTGAGTGTTGTTGGTAAGATTAAGTTTAAAGGGTGAGTTGAGTGACTGAGTTACTGATTGGTGAAGAGCAGGATGCATTTAGAGATTGTAGAGTGTTTGTTGACCAAATTTTAACATTGAAACATATTGAGAAAATGAGAGACAAGGAGAATAAATTGTATTTAGATTTTATGGACTTGCAAAAGACGTATGATAGGATTAATAGGAAAGCTCTATGAAAGTTTTAGAGATATGTGGTGTTTGTGGGTAGGATTCTGATTGGAATCAAAAATATGTTTGTCAGTTGTTAATGTTTTTCGGGTGTGAAGCTTGTGTAAGAATTAATGGAGTAGAGAGTGAATTGTTTAATATTATTATAATTTTAGGTTAGGTTAGGTTAGGTTAGGTTAGGTTAGGTTAGGTTAGGTTAGGTTAGGTTAGGTTAGGTTAGGTTAGGTTAGGTTAGGTTAGGTTAGGCTAGGTTGTTAGGTTAGGTTTAGGTTAAGGGGGTTAGGTTAGGTATTAGGGTTAGGGTCTTAGGAGGGGGAGTAGGTTTAGGTTAGGTTAGGTTCAGGTGGTTAGGTTAGGTTAGTAAGGTTAGGTTTTTAGGTTAGGTTTTAGGTTTTAGGTTAGGTTAGGTGTTTAGGTTAGGTTTAAGGTTTGGGTTGTTTAGGGGGGGTTAGGGTTTTAGCTTATGTTAGGTTAGGTTAGGTTAGGTTAGGATAGGTTAGGTTAGGCTAAGTCTTGTTAGGTATCTATATTGTACCCATGTCTTTTTAATTTGTTTATGAATGGAGTGTTGGAAGAATTAGAGATAGGGGGTAATAGGAGAGGGTGTTAGACTGATGAAGAATGGAAGGAAGTGTAACGTGCCTTGTTTGTTGTAGGCTGACGATTTAGTTTTGTATGATAGATCTGAAGAAAGTTTGAGAGGACTGATAGATGGGTTTGGTAGTGTGTGTAAAATGAGGAGTTTGAAAGAAAATTTAGATAAGAGGAAGGTGATGGTAGTAGGTGGGGAGAATCCGTGTTGTGAAACCATGTTGAATGATGAGAAATTGGAGCAAGTATCTGAGTTTAAATATTTAGGATATATGTTGGATGAAAAGGGAACGGATGATGCAGAATGTATTAGGAAAGTTGTGAATGGTAGGAAAGTGGATGGTGCAATTAAATCCTTGGTAAATTAAAGGGATTAAGTCTGGAGTGCGCTAGGTTCTGTATGAGTGTATGATGCTACCGGTGTTAATGTATTGTAGTGAACCTATGGTCTGGAATGAGAGGTATATATCTAGGGTGCAATCTGCTGGGAAGGATAATCTTAGGGGAGTGTTAGGTGTGAGAGGAAGTGATAATGAGAAATGACGTGTTAGGGAGTTGTGTAGTGTGAAGAAAGGTGCAAATGAGAGAATAAAAGAGAGTCTATTAAGATGGCTTGGTTATATGGAAAAGATTTATGATGGTCGGTTGGTTAAGTGGACTTATAGTGGTGAATGTGCTAGGAATCGACCTGGTGACAGACCGAAAAATTTGGATTGAGTCAGTAAAGAAATTTCTGAAAGAGAGGAATGTGAGTTTGGCAGAGACGGGAAGAAAAGTGCATAATAATAGGAGTGAATGGCGGGATTATGTGAGGGGGGTATGGTTGTGTCCCAACTGTCCCAGGGGATAAACCCCACAATGAAGACAAGCCATAGTGAAGGCTCGTCTTAGCCTTGTGAAGCCGTAGGGTGAATATTTATTTAATACGATGAACTCCCACTTATGGGTGTGGAGTAGATGGATTTCCTTTCGACTTACGTTAAGCTCTTCTACTTAGCAACTTTATTTCCATGCATGTTACGCACCCATAACCTACATCTAGTGGAAAGAGGACAGAGGAAAAATGATATAATATATAATATACTATATATATATATATATATATATATATATATATATATATATAATATATATAAATATATATTAATGTATATATATTATATATTATAATAAATAAATAAATATAAATATATATATATATATATATATATATATATATATATATATATATATATATATATATATATATATATATATATATTTTATGATATATATTTATATTATTATATAAATTTTGACAAAATATATATTATTATATATATTAGTGATGGACGATTAATTGGAATCGGCATCGGAATCGGAGGAATCGGCTGTTTTTCAGGAATCGGAATCGGAATCGGAATCGGCAAAATTATACCGATTCTTTGACCGATTCTTTGGTATACAATCTGAAAATAATTTTTATTCGATCTTTATGATATTTCAAAGATAATATTTCGGAAGTCTGGGCCCGTATTTGATTTTAATTTCAGTTCTTCCTGAATTCTATTTAATTAAAGAAAACTGGATTGAGCGGCGCATCTTTACGTAGAGCCTAAGATATCATGTTAGGATTTTCAGACAGGCAGACATTTGGCAATGTTTCGTTAGTCATGTTATGTAATATGTTTTGATAATTATACACCCGTGAACTCGTAAGTGAGCAGTGAAATATTTGCCTTGTAGGCTTGTAATAATTGGAGTATTGAATATAAATGCTATTCTTCGAGTTTCACCCTTTTCACGTATCTCACACAGCATCTAATATAAGTTATTATCTTCAAAATATCATGGAAGAATTCAATATTCCTGCTAATAAAATTCATTTATAGTAAAGGATAACCGCACCCAATATGGCTGCAGGAGTTACCACAAGCAGGATTCCAGAAATTACCTTGCTTTTTTACACTCTTTGACACTAGTTATCAATTTCAATTTTTTTTTTTTTTTTTTTTTTCAATTTTTAAAATTTTATTGATAAAAATTTTATTTTTAAATTGTAAAAGCATTTACAATTAAATTATAGCAATTAATTATAATAAAATAATTTCTTTCCTTAGTATCTGAAAGGGGTCTACTAATTGCAACACAGTATCGTGTCCTTTGAGACCCGAAATATAATTAATAACAATAAGTATAAAATGATAATAATATACAATAACCATAACAATAATAAAATAATAATAATAATTAATAATTAAAAAAATAATAATAATAATAATTAATAACAATAACAATAATAATAATAATAATATAATAATAATAAAAAATAATTAAAATAATAATAATAATAATAATAATAAAATAATAATAATTAATAATAATAATAATAATAATTACAAATAATAATTAAAACCATAATTATAACTATAATTATAACTACAATTTCATAATTACAATTACAATCATAAATTACAATAATAATAATATAATAATAATTATCGCAATAAAGATAATATTCCTAAGAATATAGTAATAATAATAATAATAATAATATTAAGATTGTAATTATAATAATAATAATAGTACAATACACCAACACACCACCCCACCACAAATCAAAATAAAAACCCCGTCACTCAAAAATCAACAAAAAAATACATAAAAAATCAACTAACTACAATAATAATACATAATATAATAAACTAATAATAATCCAACATCAATAATAATATACACACATAATAAATAAATACAAACTAATAATCAAATAAATAAACCAATTACACTCACAGCGAAAACACTACCAATAATAAGAATAATAAAATAATAATAATAATAATAAAGAACACAAATAACAATAAGATTGATGAATAACATTAAAAGATTATTGATAAAAAAAGATTAAAAAGTTAAATTTGACATTACTAAATACAACAGTAAAAAAATAATAATAATAATAATAATAATAATAATAATAATAATAATAATAATAATAATAATAATAATAATAATAATAATAATAATAATAATAATAATAATAATAATAAAAATTTAATTATAGAAATTCAAAACATTAATTTAGAAAAATAATAATTTCGAGAGTAATAACGAAACTTATGGCAGGAAACAATGCCGTAATAGGAATAATAATAATAAAATAATAATAATAATAATAATAATAATAATAATAATAATAATAATAATAATAATAATAATAATAATAATAATATAATTAATAAAAAAAAAAAAAAAAAAAAAATAACATTTACTTAAAAATAAATGGTAATAATAATAATAAAATAATAATTATTAATAATAATAATAATAATAATAATAATTAAAATAATAATAATAATAATAATAATAATAATACAAATAATTTAATAATAATAATAAAATAATCCAAATGGTAATAATAACATGAACAAGTATTTGAGAAGCCAACATATCTTTTATGAGTCCATCCAGAATAAAATAATAACAATAAAAATATCAATAATAATAATAAAAATAATAATGATAACAATAATAATAATAATAATAATAATAATAATAATAATAATAATAATAATAATAATAATAATAATAATAATAATAATAATAATAATAATAATAATAATAATAATAAAAAATAATAATAATAATTAGTAATAATAATATAATAATAATGATAATAATAATATAATCATAACAATAATAATAATAATAATAATTATAATAATAATAATAATAATAATATAATAATTAATAATATAATAATAATAATAATAATAAAATAATAAAATTTAATAATTAATAATAATAATAATAATAATAATAATAATAATAATAATAATAATAATAATAATAATAATAATAATAATAATAATAATAATAATAATAATAAAATAATAATATAATATAGTAATATTATTAGTACTTATTTATGCAGCTGTTTTTAGTTTACTTGTAAATGGCAATATAGTAATAGTATTAGTACTTATTTATATAGCTTTTTTTGAGTTTACTTGTAAATGATATAAGAGAATTTTCATTTTATAATTATGAGGAAAATGTTTATAGACTTTAGCACATTTAAAACTAACTGCTTGTCTAGCTTTTTCTAACCTATAGAAAGGAGGATTTACGTGAGCACTATTTCTTAGATTTATATCTCTTTGAATTTGGTTATTATGAAAGTTAGATATTAGGAAGTTACATGCCTTATTTTGTAGTATCTTGTGCTGTTCCTTTAATAGAGATAACTTCAATAGGTCTTCAAATTGTAACATTTTAAGTTTTTTAAATAAAGGTGCTGTATGCTCATAGAAGTTTTTAGTTGGGCTTAACAGTCGGATGAAGCGTTTTTGCATCAAAATAACCAAATTAATAGCTGATTTGCTAGCTATGCCATAGACTGGAAGACAATATAATAGATGTGGGTGTATATGTGCATAGTATATCTTCTTCAATATATATAAAGGAATGAATTTTTTCAATTTGACTAGTATATACATATATTTCGCTAGTTTACTCACTAGCTGGTTGATATGTTCTTTGAATGTCATTTTTTCATCTAACGTTACCCCAAGTATTTTAGCATTTGTTACTCTTTTCAAGTCAACTCCTTTAATTTTTATGTTGAAATTATCAGCTACAGTTTTGTTGCTTATTATGATGTATGACGTTTTTTGCAAGTTTAGTGAAAGTTTATTAGAATCTATCCATGTTGTGATCTTATTTAAGACGTCTGCTGCTTTCAGTGATAGTGTAGCCGGATTTTTATCCTTTATTAATATTGAAATATCATCAGCAAATGAAACCATGAAAGAGTCGTGTGAATTAAATACATCATTGGTGTACAATGTAAATAATAATGGGCCAAGAATAGATCCTTGTGGAACACCGCAAGTTGTTTGTAGTGGTTCAGAGCATGTTTCACCTATTTTCACATACTGAGATCTTCCACTAAGATATGTTTTAAACCATTGTAGTGTGTTTCCCTTTATTCCCATCTTATTCATTTTGTTAAGTAGTATATCGTGATCTATTGTATCAAAAGCTTTTGTAAGATCCAATAATATAAGTGCAGTTGAATTTTTATTTTCTATATTTTCATATATTTTTTCAGTCAAACAAACAAGGGCTTCAGTTGTTGATCTGTTCTTTCTAAAACCAAATTGAAAGTCGTTGATAATATTATTCGTATTAAGATAATTTATTATTCGATTTAATACTAGTTTTTCGAGTATTTTGCTAATGGTATGTGTAATTGAAATCGGTCTATAGTTTTTAGGATCAGTTTTATCACCCTTTTTATGTGCAGGTGTGACACGTGAGACTTTTAAGATTTCTGGGAAAATTCCC
>JABUQX010046132.1:42500-45000 GCA_015478945.1 Trachelipus rathkii | reverse complement strand
TTTTAAATTTTCTACATTGATTTTAAACCTAAGTGACCGTTTATCGGTGGAATTGTTGCCAGGTTTTTTCCCAAGTCTGTAGGCTTCCGAAATATCATCTGGTTGTATTTTGATTTTCAATTTTCGTTCAATGGTGTTGATAACTGTTGATTTACAATTCTCATTTTCACTTCCTGCAGGCATTTCTCTACCACTTAAAACACAAACATTTTTAATGTTTTCTTGATGAAGGTTTTCTTGCATTTGCTCAATATTTTGGACTGAAGCTTGGATTTCAGATATGCTTGATATTTCTGCCGCAGTATTTGAAGCCTCTTTGCTTTCCGATTCTAATTTGTTCAATTTACATTTCAATTCAGTAATTTCTTTATCTTTTTCTTTATCTTTTTGTTTATTAATCTCTTTAAATTCATGAAAAGCAATTTTAAGTGACGCTAATTCACTTTTTAAATCATTTATGGTAGAAATCAGGTCCGAATATTCTGTAGCAACCGTTTGCTCTTGAGTGTTGGGGAATGGGGAGGGAGGTGTAAGGGGCATTAAGGAGGGGGGTGTTTTAAGGAGTTCATTTTCCTGGGATACGGTAAGACTCAGATTTTCGAGGGAAAAGTCATCCTCTTCATCCTCTGTTTCATAGTTGCCAATTGTATGTTTATTTTTCTTCTTCTTATTTTGTTTCCCATTATTATTATTATTGTTACGACTTCCATTGTTGTTGTTAATGGTTTTTGCGTTGGTTTTATTATTAGGATCATTGTTACTTTTCTTGTTATTGTTATTGGTGTTGGTGGTGTTGCTAATGCTATTATTGTCTTCAGGATTGCCATTGTTGCTGGCACTGCCATTGTCGTCATAGTCGTTGTTTCTCGTGTTCGCCATATTTGGATGACTTGTAGATTTGATTACTGCTTGTCAAAGAGAAATGAATTACGAATGTTATTAGCCTCTGATATATATTTCAGATCTTTTATGTGGCACTAATGGATCTTAGTTAAATACACTTATCGTAATGTTGGGGCACAAGGATTATCACTAGCACATTGTATATGAAATTTAATCAATACAAGAGAGAAATGGATAACACGTCCACTTCACAACCAGTGTCAGAAGAATACTAATTTTAATAATTAATAATAAGAATAATAATATCAATAATAAAAATAATAGAATAAAATAATAAAAATAATAATAAATAATAATAATAAATAATTTTACTTAATAATAATTATATAAATTATAAAAAAAATAATAAATTAATATAATAATAATAGAAAATAAATAATTTATTAATAATAATAAAATAATAAAGTTAAAATTATTAATACTACGGTAGATACTATCGCTACTACTGCAGCTACAATTAGTAGTGTTTAGTAGTAGTAGTAGTAGTAGTGTAGTATGGTAGAAGTAAGTAGTTAAAGTAGTAGTAGTAGTTAAGTAGTAGAAGTAGTAGTTAGTAGTAGTACTGTTCTTCAATTACTCTAACATATTACTCCGCCCGCAACTCCTCATTCGTAGCCATGTTTACACTACTACTTACTTACTACTACTTACTTACTACTACATAACTAATATAATAATAATAATAAAATAATTAATATAAATATAAATATAATATAATTAATAATAATAAAAATAAAATAATAATATTATAATTATAATAATTATAATAATAATAATAATAATAATAATAATAATAATAATAATAATAATAATAATAATAATAATAATAATAATAATAATAATTAATAATAATAATAATAATAATTAATAATAATAATAATAATAATAATTAAAATAATTATAATAATAATTTTATTATATTTTACTTTGAATTGCTTATATTTGCTTATATTTAATTATTATTATTATTATTATTATTTCATTATTATTATTATTATATTATTATTATTATTATTATATTATTATTATTATTATTATTATTATTATTATTATTATTATTATTATTATTATTATTATTATTATTGCTGTTAGCAAGGGATTCTAGAAGAAGGTGTAAGCATAAGTCCACATTTTGTCCTTAAAGGGTGGTTGTAAAAGGGGGATGAGAGAGAGAGAGTGAGAGAGAGAGAGAGAGAGAGAGAGAGAGAGAGAGAGAGAGAGAGAGAGAGAGAGAGAGAGAGAGAGAGACTCCTGCAAAGTCTACAATCTACATTCAAAATTTCCCTTGTAATTCCATAAACAAAAAGTTATATTATCTTTAATTCTTTGCTCATATTCACTTCTAATAAATTATGTCGTACAATATTATGTATTAAACCACAGCGTTGTAAATGATTGTTTTACCAGTTATGTTAAAACATTGCAAGACAACCCTGGTAAAATTTGTGTGAAATATATGTGAGAAGCCTGGAAAAACTTCAAGATTATAAATCAAACTATAAGACTTTTCTTTTTACAGTCATTCACTGGAATCAGGAATTTGATTATATATATATATATATATATATATATATATATATATATATATATATATATA
>JABUQX010046132.1:22500-25000 GCA_015478945.1 Trachelipus rathkii | reverse complement strand
ATAATAACTATTATTAAAATATGAAGCAAAATAATAACATCTCGACCCAACCTCAATGGTACTTTTGTTTATCTATCTATTTATCTATCTATCTATCTATCTATCTATCTATCTATCTATATATTTATCTATCTATAGATATATCTATCTATCTATCTATCTATCTATCTATCTATCTATCTATCTATCTATCTATCTATCTATCTATCTATCTATCTATCTATCTATCTTTTAAAGTAATCTTCACACGAACAAACTACACCCGTACAATAAGCAAGCAATAGGAGGGAAGTGAAAAAGCTCTAGAAAAGCTTCAGACACTAACCTATTTCTAAATATTTCAAAATAACATCAAGAAAATAGAAGCACTCTAAAATTTAAAAAAAGAAAGGGTATGATTTTTGTCTTTTAAAGAAGGTCTAGCAGTTATGTGGAAAATACGTCGAACATATAAATAAATAGAATGAAATTTGTGTGTCCAGGTTTTAAATACGTGATAGATCACTTCTCAATTGCTATAAGGTCGTCATCTTAGCGTGTCTATTTTCGTAGTCAAAAAGATTATACTAAATTGGAAGTCTGAATTTTCCCTTGGATATTTTAGGATCAGGTCTCCTATGTTCTCATATTTTTTATTCTTTTATCCTTAATGATGCGCTGTGTGTATTTATTTCATATTTTTATAGTTTTTTTTAATATTTGTCTGATAAAAGTAGAGATAATTATTGTTGATAATAATAGATATAGATAGATAATTATCCTCTCTTCTTAAATGAAGAAAGTGATACCCAGCTATCGTCCTAACCAGCTCTTCCTGCTTTTCCTTTACTTCTTCCTATTTCCTTCCTCTTGTTCTCTCCCACAGTATAATTTACTATAATTCGAGATGGTCGATTCATTAGCATAAGAATGAACAGTAGATGAAATAGCAGATAGAGCTTCATTAACGAAAGATAGAATGAGAGTATTAGAGTATAGAGAATCTTGAGAAACCATACAACTGATTGTTGATTTAAAGCAGGGGTCCTCAACCTATTTTTGCTTGTGGATCCCACTGAGTCCTAACTTTACGTATGTGGACCCCCATATGTTCATAGGTAATATTATTAAATTAAATTGAAGGTTAGTAAAAGCTAATAATTAATCCAATAATTAATTAATAATTAATTCCTTGCTTCTGTGGAACCCGGTTGGGAAACGCTGATTTAAAGGATAGATTTTGGACTTCAACAACATCTACTACAGGTCGACCCAAGAAAGAAATCAGGGAGGCTATAGTAAAAGGTACACTCTAAAGGTATACTTGTCGAACGGGTCTAAAGATTTGACCAATTGGCATTTTTAAACTTGTCAATAATTGTTGGACAAGTATTTTGCTGTCTGGACGAAACTTAAGAAAAACTTTTTCAAGAGTTGGACCAAGTAAAATTTGTTGATTAACTTCTTGGCAAAGCAGAATATATCAATTGACAAACAGAACTGTCAAATTACAAACTGATTAATATATTTTTTTCTAGAAGGTTGTCCAAAGAAGCACCGAATAGACATATTTTTAGAGAAAAGCTTGTCCAAATAAGAACAATTTGGACAAGTTTAGCTTTTGAGTGAATGGACACCGAACCAGGGAAATTTAGAATCAAACATTGTGATAGACTTTATCGAAATAGCCAGTAAAACAGCTTAAGATTCACCGAAATACTGGGAAGTAGATGACAAAAAAATCAGAGAGATAGTAAGAAAGACCAACAGTTGAGTATTGCTTTCGGAAACTAACCATACCCACTATCTGGGATAAGTTTAGAAAGATTATAACATTTCCAAATCTTACTGTTTCAGATGGATACGAAAAGTTTGGGAAAATTGAGGTTGTAACAATAGAATGATATTTAAAGAGTTAAGAGGGGGTCCCCATTTTGCAGTACAGGGTGAATAAGTATACACTTCCGGCAGAAAGAAAAAGTCGAAAATGATAGGCAAACGCGAAATAATTTACCAAGACTGGGTACAAGCTCGGAAGTTTTGAGAGTCACATGAGGAATACAACAGGAACTAGACTCAGTGGGAAATTCAGAGAAGTTAGAAGTAACATCTTTATAAGAAGCTACAATGATTATTAAATGAACTTGAAGGGGTAAAGAAGGAGGAAAAGCTACAGAAATTTCTTAAGTGTAATTATTGGCAAAGAATTGAGCGAAGTTTTTAGTTGTATCAAAAAGTACGAGAGTTGCGAAGTCGTGGGAAAGAACAATAGAAGGGAAATAGGAAGAAGTAAAGTAGGAAGAGCTGGTAGAAGAGGTATAACTTTTTGTTTCTTTAAGAAACAATAATTATATATCTATATTTATTATCAATAATTATTTCTACTTTTATCAAACAAATATTAAAAATATATATAAAAATATGAAAGAAATACACACAGCACATCATTAAGGTGAAAATGAAGAAAATATGAGAACATAGGAGACCTGATCCTAAAATATCGAAAGGAAAATTCAGACTT
>JABUQX010046132.1:12500-15000 GCA_015478945.1 Trachelipus rathkii | reverse complement strand
AGAGAGAAGATTTGTCGAAGAAGGAATGAACCTCCATCCGTCAACGATTACAGCTCACTCCTTATCTTTTAAATCTAAGCGTCTTCAGATTCAAAGCAGTCATTCCAATTATAGTTAGGCGTAGAAGCAATGCAAGGCTCCCCCAATCATCCCGATCAAAGTGCCAAGAAAAACGAGTGGGCAGGATGGAGCCGTTGGAGAGAAAGTATAAAGTTAAGAGATATAAGGTTGTGGTCAGATTTCCCAATAGGAGCCTAGGTGGTGTATTTATGGAGAAGGACTAGTGGTGAAACATAGGTCAAGTGTGTTCAAGAATTGGTTGGGACGATCCGGAATTGTGTGGGTTCTTTAAATTGTTCCAGATCGTTGAGAATGCTGAATGATTCGGCCTCCTCTCCACCTAAATCAGTATGAGAGGACCCCAACCCCATTCAGCTGTTGTGTACATGAAATAATCCCCTAAATAGAGGACCTCAGTATTTGGTGAGAAGAATAACAGTCTCATGAGAGGGGGAAGAAATTCAAAAGAAAAAGAATGAAAATCTGTTCTGTTAGGAGAACAGTAGCAGAAGCACAAGTTTATTGTAGTAGAAGGAAGAAAGAATTTTGAGACACAGAGCTTCGAAGTTAGGAGAGTCAGATTCAGCGAGACGTGTTACAGGTAGTATAATGTTTACATAAGGGCACACACCCCCCTTCAGACGGAAATTATGAAATAAGTGTTAGTTAGATTATATTAAACGAGTAGAGGATGAATTACTTAGCCATCTTGTCTCAGACAAGAGCAAAAGGTTTGGGTTAGAGTTAGAGAGGTGATATTCCACAGAGGCAAAGTTAGAGTTTAAGCCGCGGATGTTAGTAAAGTTAATAGAAAGCCCGCGCCTACGCAAATCTGCCATCTTTCACACACACATATTCGATACACTCACACAGCACCACACTCGACACACCACACTCGCACCCACCAACAAATAAGGAAAACTATAGACAGACAAAAAACAACTAAAACAAAAGGAGAAATCGGGATTAAAAATTTGAAAACAAACTAAATCCTAACTTAAATATTTTAAGTTTTAAAATTAATTAAAAATATACTACTATACAATGAAAAAATAAAACTTAAACCTATACAACTTTACTACACTCGGATAGCCAATATTAAAATTTGATAAAACCTACAATTAAAAAAATGAAAAAATTTAAAACTAAAACTTTTTAAAACGTCGAACGCAGAATCTCACCAAAATGAATAAATGAATAAATGATTATTAAAAGAATAAATGATTAATTAAGTAATTTTAATAAAACTTTCAATTAAAACAAAATATGATTTAAAGAACACATACACTTTCATTAAACACAGCACAACATAATAAATATAAATAAAATAAAGATAAACTTTCAACAGGGAGCACTTTCAAAATCATTGATAATTTTTTTTTTTAATTATTTGTTTAAGGGGCTCGAGCCGACGGAGGGGACAGAAGGGGACGAAGTCCCCCCGTCGTCCCCCGCTGAGGCCGAGAGAGACCCCGACTCTTTGACATCTTTGCGATTTAATCTTTGGATTCCTTTAGTTTAAAAAAAAAAACCGTTATTGGCAACTTATTAACGCACTTATTGCCTTGAAATAATCCAAAAAAAATCGATTACAATCGTTCGTTTCATATATATCGATTAACTTCCTTTTAAAGGACAAGCTTATATATATATACATTATATAGTATATATATATATATATATATATATTTATAGTATATATATAATATATATATATATATATAATATATATATATATCATATATAATATTATATAATACTATATATATATATTATATATATATATATATATATTTCATAGAAGCATTTCTGTTGCTTATTTGATGTCTAGCTAATGTCATAACCAAATTTGGGGCCTCAGTGATCCCTCCGTGGAGCGCAGGGATACGTATTCTCGTCTACAACGAGGTTACGTCATCAAAAGAGTGGTACCAAATTTGAGGGTATACGAAATTTCTAAGACACCCGTTGCTAGGGACCAAAAAGGCGGTTTCTTTGGAAATCTTTGAGGAAGAGACAGGGATACGTAACCTCGTTTTCGACGAGGTAACACCACCCCCTAAACGCATGCCGTTTCAGGGGGATAGGACCTGACTAACACCCATTAAAGGGGGCTGAAAATAACAACTTTAAGAAGGGATGCAACCCCTACGTGCGAACCAGGGTTACGAAACCTCGCCTACGACGAGGTTACGTCATCAAAAGAGGGGGCACCAAGTTTCAAGAGGATACGATCTCTCTAACCTCCCTAAAACGGAGGGATAAATTTATTATAACATGCTAACGATCCCATCCCTGACTACTCATATTGCCTCTTTCAACAGATAGTTTTAATTAACTTTCAATATATCGTTCAAATGAAAAACAATTTTACAACATTGCCGAACCCCTTCTTAAAATAAACATTTTTATTCAATTTTCTGTATAGAAAAACAATTAC
>JABUQX010046132.1:0-7500 GCA_015478945.1 Trachelipus rathkii | reverse complement strand
TTTTAACGGATCTCTGGGCCCGTACTTCTGTAAGGTCATAAAATCCCGAGGTAGCCCATTTCTAGTATATATATATATATATATATATATATATATATATATATATAATAATATAATAATATATGATATATATATATATAATATATATATATTATATATATATAATGATATATATATAATATAATATATATATATATATATATATATATATATACTATATATATATATTATATAATATAATATATATATATATATATATATTATATATATATATATTAAATTTATACATATATATATATATATAATATATATTTATTATACATATATACTATCATATATATTATAATATATATATATATATATATATATATATATATATATATATATATATATATATATATATATATATATATATATATATATTATCTCTAGGCTTAAGTATATTTTCAGATACTATTTAAACTTATCTCTATGTATAGCAAGTTCTTTTCCTAGTTTAGTAAGCAATGAATTAGAAATAACTCTATTGAAAAGGAAATACAGTGCTAGATAGGAAAAAATAAGAAGTAGGCATACTAAAAAGGAATACAAGGATTAAAGGAGAGAATCAAGTAGGACACTAAAAAGGGAAAAATACAATGGATAAGAGAAGAATAAAAATTAGGATACTTAAAAAGGAATACAAAGATAAAGAGAAGAATAAGAAGTAGGATACTAAAAAGGGAATTCAAGGATAAAGAGAAGAATAAGAAGTAGGATACTAAAAAGGGAATTCAAGGATAAAGAGAAGAATAAGAAGTAGGATACTAAAAAGGGAATACAAGGATAAAGAGAAGAATAAGATGTAAGATACTAAAAAGAGAATACAAGGATAAAGAGAAGAATAAGAAGTAGGATACTTAAAAGGAAATACAAGGATAAAATGAAGAATAAGAAGTAGGATACTAAAAGGGAATACAAGGATAAAGAGAAGAATAAGAAGTGGGACACTAAAAAGGGAATACAAGGATGAAGAGAAGAATAAGAAGTAGGATACTAAAAAAGGAATACAAGGATAAAGAGAAGAATAAGAAGTAGGATACTAAAAAAGGAATACAAGGATAAAGAGAAGAATAAGAAGTAGGATACTAAAAAAGGAATACAAGGATAAAGAGAAGAATAAGAACTATGATACTAAAAAGGGAATACAAGGATAAAGGGAAGAATAAGAAGTTGGATACTAAAAAGGGAATACAAGGATAAAAAGAACAATAAGAATTAGGATACTAAAAAGAGAATACAAGGATAAAGAGAAGAATAAGAAGTAGGATACTTAAAAGGGAATACAAGGATAAAGAAAAGAACAAGAAGTAGGATACTAAAAAGGGAAAACAAGGATAAAGAGAAGAATAAGAAGCAGGACACAAAAAAGTGAATACAAGGATGAAGAGAAGAATGAGAAGTAGGATACTAAAAAAGGGAATTCAAGGATAAAGAGAAGAATAAGAAGTAGGATGCTTAAAAGGAAATACAAGGATAAAGAGAAGAATAAGAAGTAGGATGCTTAAAAGGGAATACAAGAATGAAGAGAAGAATAAGAATACGATACTAAAAAGGGGAATACGGGGATAAAGAGAAGAATAAGAAGTAGGATACTAAAAAGGGAAAACAAGGATAAAGAGAAGAATAAGAAGTAGGATACTAAAAAGGGAATACAAGGATAAAGAGAAGAATAAGAAGTAGGATACTAAAAAGGGAATACAAGGATAAAGAGAAGAATAAGAAGTAGGATACTAAAAAGGGAATACAAGGATAAAAAGAAGAATTAAAAGTAAGGATATACTAAAAAGGGAATACAAGGATAAAGAGAAGAATAAGAAGTAGTGATACTAAAAAGGGAATACAAAGGATGAAAAGAGAAGAATTAAGAAGTAAGGATTGGCGGACCTCCTACAGCACAGCGTTTTGCAAAACTTTTTTTCGGAGGTCCCACAAATGAGCTATTATGTTTATATAAAAATTGCGCGTTATATTTATGATATTCTATTTTCCCGTATTAAAAAATTAATTCAGGAATTTTTAAGCGTTTTAAATTCTTTAAAAATGCAGTAATAAAGCCGATTAACTATAATTGCATTGCCAATATAAGTTAAACTATACATATACAGTATAGGTATATATATATATATATTATATATATATATATATATATAATATATATATATATAATATTATAATAATATATATATATATAATATATATATATATATATATATAATATATATAGGGTCAGGCAAATTTTCTACGAACACAGTTTTAAGGTGAGGGAATTTTACGACGATGAGGTAAAAATCACATTTAAAAAGAGAAAATTTTTAAGCTTATCTACGCTAGGTTGCGTTCTTTCATTGTTGTATGAAAAAAGAAGAGATTTTATTTCAGGCACAGGGTTGCCAGAAGCCCGGCGGGCGGGCGGTCGCCGTGCATTAGGGGTTAGCGTATATCCCACGGCTACGGTATTCGTTTCAATAAAAAAAAAAAGGTATGATAGCGTCTACATTCAGCTCTACAAACTTGCTTCCGTAGATACATCAACTTTAAAACTGGAAATAATTGGCCTAAGCGTACGTTATTTTTATAGCTTTAGGTATGAAGCCCAAAAATAATATATATTTATTTTCTTTTTACTTTTTTTGTTAATATTAATTAAAAATATATTTAAAATTCACCCATTGCAAAGAAAGGTTTGGTAAATTTCTAGAACTAATTTTCCCTTTTTAATTTTTTACATTTTGAAAAAATACCTCGCCGATTAATTTTGTTCGTAGAAAAATTGCATGATCCGTATATATATATATATATATATATAATATATATATATATATATATATATATATATATATATATATATATATATATATATATATATATATATATATATATATATATATATATATATATAATATATATATTTTTTTTTATTTATATATATATATATATATATATATATATATATATATATAGTCTACAATTACGTTTTTATTTTTATCATGTAAAACGGTATATGAATTACGGCTCACGGACATTGTCCTATTATAGGAGGGGAATTGATCTAGGTAATTACTACCTAGAATCCTGACGAAGGGATCTAAACTTTGCCTTATTTTTCAAAATATAAATTGCTACCAAATGGAAAAGAAGAATTTAATTATCAGGGACGCAATCAGTAAAGGCTAGGGCTCCATCCCCCTTTCCAGATCCTAGGTAGTAATTACCTAGAGTAGTTTCCCTTTAAGAATAGGGCAATGCCCTTCAATTGCCAACTTTTATTAAAAAAAAAGAAAAAAACATAAAATAATTCAATATCCGCAACCGCAACCGCATCCACCTATACTGGCGCTGATTTTATGCGGGTAGCGGATATAATGAATCACCTATTACTAACAAGTTTTCAAAATCCAAATATAAAGCTTACCAATTTAAAAAAGAAAAAAAACATAATATACATTATAAAATAATAAAGTAAGAAATTAAGAAAAATTACATAAATAAAAAAAATATAGAAAATATTGGAAAAAATAAATGCAATAATCAAAATAAACTTAAAAGCTATGAAAAAATAACAAATACAATTAAATGAAATTGCCTATAATTACAATTCATCACTTATTGAATTACAGAAAAACAAATATTGAATTTACAACCCCTTCTATCTATATTGATAGCGGCTGGGGGAAGATGCTGTTGGGTGCATAAAACTTGGGTCCATGTGCCGCACACTGGTACAAATAATAGAAACTGAAGCCGTATAATAATAATAATAATAATATAATAATAATTAATAATAATAATAATAATAATAATAATATATAATAATAATAATAAATAATAATAATAATAATAGAAATAATAAAAACAAAATAATAATAATAATAATAATAATAATAATAATAATAATAATAATAATAATAATAATAATAATAATAATAATAATAATAATAATAATAAAAATAATAATAATAATTAATAATAAATTAAAAATAATTTATAGCTAATAATATTTATAGCTACAAATAATACAAGCAGATAATATTGCAAAGAATAAACAATAACATTTTAGCATAATACAAAAGAGATTACCAATTATATGGGACTGCAAAATTGGCAATCCATAACAAAGTGAGTTAAAATCCTGTTAGGCAAATGCAATATATATAGCTCAAAATAGTAATACAATTAAAATTAAACATGGATATCTACAAACAATAAAATCCGGCGTTTAAGCTCGTTCATATATATAGTACAATTAAACTGACGCAAAATATTGTTTAATATCAATACGTTCGAGTTCTATATTGATCTAATGATAATATATTCTAGACATTTTGAATGGTCAGTTTTAATGTCAGTTAGTAATTGTTTTCTCTATACAGAAAATTGAATATAAAAAAATAATTTTCATTTTAAGAAGGGTTCGCAATGTTGTAAAAAATTGTTTTCATTTTGAACCGAGATTAGTTGAAAGTTAATAAAAACTATCTGTTGGAAAGAGAGGCAAATTATGAGTAGTCAGGCATGGGATCGTTAGCATGTTATAATAAATTTATCCCTCATTAATTAAGGAGGTTAGAGAGATCGTATCCTCTTGAAACTTGGTGCCCCCTCTTTTGATGACGTAAACCTCGTCGTAGGCGAGGTTCTGTACCTGGGTTTCGCACGTAGGGTGCATCCCTTTTAAAGTTGTTATTTTCAGCCCCCTTTAATGGGTTGTTTTAGTTCAGTACCTATCCCCCTAGAAACGGCAATACTTTTAAAGGGTTGGGTTACCTCGTCGGTATAAAATACCGGAGGGGGGTTTTATCCCGTATTTCCCCTGGTTCCCCTTTCTTTTTTATTCAAAGATTTCCAATAGAAACCGCCTTTTTGGGTCTCCTAGCAACGGGGTTTTTCTTAGAAGAAAATTTCGATTACCCTCAAATTGGTTACCACTCTTTTGATGACGTAAACCTCGTTGTAGAGAGAATACGTATCCCTGCGCTCCACGGAGGGATCACTGCAGGCCCCCAAATTTGGTTATGGACATTAGCTAGACATCAAATTGAGCAACAGAAATTGCTTCTATGATATTATATTATATATAATATATATAGTATATATAGTTATATATATATATATAATATTATATATATATATATTATATATATATTATATATATATATATATATATATATAATATATATATATATTATATTATTATATATTATATATAACAGTATATGTATATATACAAGCTTGTCCTTTAAAAGGAAGTTAGATCGATTATATATCGAACGAAACGATTTGTAATCGATTGTTTTTTTTGTTGAGTATTTCACAGCAATAGTGGATCGTTTAAGTTGCCAATAACGGTTTTTTTTAACTAAAGGAATACCAAAGATTAAATCTGCAAAGAGGAAAGATCAGGGTTCTCTCGGCCTCAGCCGTTGGGTACGCACGGCGACTCGTCCCCCCTTCTGCCTCCTCCTCCGGCCGAGCCCCTTTAAAAAATAATTAAAAAAAAAATTATCATGATATAAAAAAAGCGACTTGCTAAGGTTAACTCAGCAGCTGTGTTCCTATATGCTGTAGTTTTAGCTAATCCACGTTGACACTGCAGGGATGGCATGAGCAGCGTTCGGCGATTTGATTATCAAAATGTATTTTATGGTAACTTGCCTTTTAAAGGAAGTGAGTGCCTATATATAATATAATATATATTATATAATATATATATATATTATATATATAATATAATATTATATAATATTGTATTATATATATATATTAATTATATATTATAATATGATATATATAATAATATATTATATTATTTGATAATTTTAACAAATTTAAAAATTTATTAGCCATTCGATTTTTTTTTTGATGGTTCCAGTTTAAAGTTTAAATTTTTCATAGCAATTTGAATATTTTTAAATAGTAATTTTAAAACTTAAAATGAGTAGTAGTTAGGCATTTAGCGTATGATCAATTATATCCCGATTTCTCCTTTTGTTGTAGTATCTGTTTTTGATTATTCAGATGTCCCTATTTGATAGCGCGCGTCGGATGTGTTGTGTGGAGTGTTGTGTGTGTGTGTGTGTTTGTCATGTGTGTTTGTGTGTTAGTGAAAATAATGGCAGATTTAAGCGTAGGCGCGGGTTCCTATCTATTAAACTTTACTAACATCCGCGGCTTAAACTCTAACTTTCTTCTGTGCAATATACCACCTCCAGCCTAACCCAAACCTTTTGCTCTTTCTGAGACCCAGAGATGTCTAAGAATTCATCCTCTATACTCGTTTAATGTATCGAACTAACACTTATTTCATAACTTTCCGTCTGAAGGGGAGTGCTGTGCCTATGTATAAACATTAATACTTCTGTAACACGTCTTTTGAATGTTTGGCACTCTACGTGAACTTCGATGCTCTGTGGTCTCAAAATCTTTTCTTCGTTTCATATCTACAATAATCTTGTGCTTCTGCTACTGTTCTCCTAACAGAAACAGATTTTTCTTATCTCTTTCTTTGACATATCTTAATTGAAGAGAAAAACTACCTCTCATGAGGGACTGTTATATACTTCTACAAATCAAATACTGAGAAGAGTCCGTTCTATTTAAGGGACCTTTCAATATGTTACAACAACACTGAATAGGATTGGTGTGTTTTAGTGAACCGTGCTCATTAACTAATACAATAAGTCAAAAGATTATAAATTCTTCGTTTCATATCTACAATATCTAAAATTAATATTACTGCCACATGTTTCTTTAATTAACCTTTATTTTTTTTTACAAACTGATGAAGTTTAAGCAATTTTGTGACACATTAACATCACTCACTGGTCGAAGGTAATGGGAGTGGAACCTCGTTGAAAAATGTTCATGTGACATGCATTTTTATCAATCAACTGTTCCGATAGATTTTATTAAACTTTTCAAAATAACATTTCTGACACAAAAGAAATTTAAGTCTTATTTTAGCGAATTTCACACGTTCTTACGAAAAAATGTAAACAAACAAGATGGCGGCGTGGTAGGTCCGTTTGGTTTGATGAATGTTTCGTTCAATAAAATTAGCTTTAAATCTAATTCCTTCCAAATCGAAAAGCTCCATCACAAAGATTTTTTTTTTTTGGGGTGGGTGGGGGAGAGATAAGTGTTTTCCACAACTATTTTCCTTAATTGCAACATATATCTGACATTTTGGGTAAATTTCATTGAAATCTACAAACTGCGTTAGGATTTTAAATTCTGATTACAATATTATAAATAGGTATTTTATTAACACTTTCATTTACATAAAGCTTAACAATGTTATATATATATATATATATATATATATATAATATATATATATATATATATATATATATATATATATATATATATATATATATATATATATATATATATATCATATATATATATATCTGCTATCTTAACAACAATATATGAAATAATATATAATATATATATATA
>JABUQX010046131.1:0-15000 GCA_015478945.1 Trachelipus rathkii | reverse complement strand
CTCTATCAGTAGTAGGAACCACAAACTGTTAGACGTCCTTTTTACACCACCCTGACCTTTTTTACCCCACCCAAGGATTTTGGCCTTGTATTTTTTGGCCTTGTAGCTTTTTGGCGCCCCTTCGCAGAATTCTTAGTATAGTATTATAGTTTTAGTGGAATTTATATTTTTGTCCCCATGGATATAATTCACCAGAATTTTCACTAAAAAATTACAACGAGGTTTACTTCTAATTTAATAGTGGTCCTATTTTGTCGCGTTTGTTAAAATCAAAATTTAATAATCAAAAATGTAAAGTGTATGGAGGTAAATTGTAATTTTTCCTTTCTCAACCTTTATCAACCTACCTCTATTCTCTTTACCTTCTACTCACCAATCAATTTTACCCTAATAAGTTAATGTAATTGCTAATTTAATAAAGCCAAAAGGCTGCGTTATCTTAAGAACTACAAGAACTTCCTCAAGGACCAAAAAAGTCTTTGAAAAAACTACAAACTCAAGGTAAGACTTACGTAGTTACACAATTGTACATATATATTAATTTTTTAGTTTTATTACCTTTCAAAGACTTTTTTGTTTAATTTAATCTGCTTTAGATTAAATTTTCGTCAATTGTGTAATCTATGTAGGTCTCAACGAACGGGTTTGTTGCAAGTTCTTGATAACTCGTGCCTAGCAATATTGCAAATTATAATCAAGCTATCTCCGAGGCTTATAGCAGTTATGATATTTTGTGTACAGTATTATTAGTACAAAATTAACTTAAAATTAAGGTTTATTTGAACATATGAAAATATTAGAGACGGTAGAAGCCACATGGGCCTATCGAGACTAGACTATTGGTATTTTTGTCCTAAGTTTAGTTAGTCCTAGTGTATTTAATTCAAAAATTGGTATGAGAGTTAGATAAGCAATGCATCATTGCCTAACCATTCCCTTTCAGTGTTTTCCTAAAAAAATTCAAGCT
The DNA here is from genome assembly GCA_015478945.1 of Trachelipus rathkii. Classification (NCBI taxonomy): domain Eukaryota; kingdom Metazoa; phylum Arthropoda; class Malacostraca; order Isopoda; family Trachelipodidae; genus Trachelipus; species Trachelipus rathkii. The sequence continues at coordinate 14,033 of JABUQX010046131.1, read as the reverse complement.
CAAACTTAGGCCTAGTAGGCCTAGTAGGCCTAGGTCGTTTTCAACCTCAAAATTTATATTTTTTTGTGGTCTTCTAGACCTTTACAAAATTCAAATCAAATAATTTGGCCTGGTGGTAGGCCATATCTCAATTTTTCCTCAAAAAATTCAATTTCAAAGTTAGGCATTCTAGGCCTAGATCACTTTCAGACTTCAAAAGTTTAGTTTTTATTTTTTTGGTCTATAGGACCCATTGCAAAATTTTCAAATCAAATAATATTGGCTGATGGTAGGCCATATCTTTCATTAAATTTCATCTCTTCTTCAAGTTTCATTTGTCCCTTGGGTCATTCTAGCCAAATTTCAGCGAAAATGTCTTAACCAGAGATACAAGCCCTTCTTGATAAAGTTTAAATTAAGAAACTATAAGGCACAGTTAGGTTACAGCCTAGATATCTATCCTTGCAGGCACAGTAGAATATGTATCTGTGAAGCGAGGGCGAGTAGCGTGAATCTGAACTGGTATTTGAAATTGCTGTACCACGTGACATGATATACTAAATATTATTCAGAATATAATAAGATGCGAGCCTATATACTAGTTTATATCCATAACTCTTTTCCCTACCCTAACGAGGCTATAATTTCGAATCGTCTGAAAGAATACGTTAATATCACAAAGTTATGTAGCAAAAGTATTAAATAAAAAATATTTATATAAGAGTTTGATGAGAGTTGTACGTCGTCGTTCAGTTCACTGAGATTTCATAATACATTTGCAGTTTGTGTGTTGCCCAGATCATTATGTTCATGTTAACCAATGTCTTCGATTAAATAACCAAAGATATAGAGTGAATTAAAATAAGGGATCAAGAATTCTACCCCTGTCAAAAAAAAAATACTTGCAATTCCTCATTGGACCGTGATCTGTTCATTAGACCCTATAAATTGTGGTTTTGAGGCAATCGACATGATAATGTACTTGCTGTATAAAACCGTTCGACTTTCAAAATTTAAGAGTTCCTTAATTCTTGGCGAAAAGAAAATTTAAGTGATCCATTAAACTCCACTGCTAAAAAAAATAAATTAGAAGGGCATATGCATTACTCTACTGACTCAGGAATTCTTTCTATTATGACCAATTCCATTATAAAATAAGCTCGTTGAACTTTTAGATAAAGAATTTTTAGACGAAAAATTCTGCAGTCAATATCATCTAAAAATAATCAATTATTATTATTACCCAACGTATAATGCGACAAGGGTTTACTTAAATGATATCAGAACATTTAATATATGAACTGAGAGTTATAACTCAAATTATCTTGAGGAGGCTACAGGCATAGTAGTACTTAGCCACATTTAGTTTTATCAAAAATTACCTAATGTTGGGTAGTAAAGGGATATTACTCGCAAGTTTGAATACCAATTACCCTTGATTATAATCAAATATTTACAGCTTACCAGGAAGCTATCAAAAAATATTTGTTTAAAACGTAAAATCATAATAAAGGTCAAAATTGTCCATCCATTTCCTCCCCATATAATTTATTCAAAATTTTGAAAAATGCATTACTTCGGATAAGATTAATTATCAATTTTAAAAAAATCAATGAAAATCAAAGGGACAAATGTCCCTAAAATCTAATAATAGGCCTGATTCCAATTCTTTGCAGAATTTCAAAACTCATACTAATGAAGTTGGTGGAAATGAAAGGCTTCTTTCTTCAGTATGATTAAATCAAAAGTTATTCAAAATCATGTAAGTTTTGTTCTTCCCAAGGTCATGTGTGACCAATTGCAATGGTTTTATCAAACCCTATTGATTTAAGAAATCAAAAGATGTATTGAAATAAATCTATGCATCAAATGTTCAAGTGCTAAACATACTGCAGATCAGTGTCCTGGACTTGAGGAGCAACTTTCTTTCAGTTGCCAAGTTTGCAATAAAAGAAGTCATTACTGCTCTTTTTAAACAAAGGAAAGGTTCCACTCTCTCAAATGTATGTCTTAGCTATAGCCAAAGTACCAATAATTTATATTTGTTGCCATCAATTACTATAAAGATTGGTAGAGGTAAAGTTTCGGCTTCAGTTCGATACCTAGTCGACTGTGGCTCACAGAGGTCCTACCTTTCTAAAAGAGAGTGCTAGACAAACTCCATATATCTGTAGAGAATCATCAAAGTACTCAGTACGATATAAAAACCTATTTAGGTGTTACCACCCGCAGTTTGAAAGAGACTGTTCTTGACTGTATTTTTGGACCAGTCTTGTTTCACCCTTCCTCTTTTGGTTATGAGGATTTTCAAATTAAGTTATGATATTCTAAGTTCGTAATTTCAGGCTCTAAATTAATTGAGAAATTAAATCTTACATATAGCTGATTTCTGGCTATAAAGAGCTCTAATAACTCATTTTTGATTTGATGCCTGATAGGCATTGATTTAATAGAGTATTTCCAACTAGAATTTATTAAATGTATGAGTGGATCTGCTTTTAAGTTAAGAGATGGTTCTATTATTTCATTTGGAAATATTACTAATTTTATATACAATAATCTAATAAGAATTTCAAATTCCCCGTCAATTGTTCAAAATCAAAATCATATTCATGTTCAAAATCAAAATCATTTGCAGGTTAACCATACTTTGGTTAATGCAGTCTTAAACCCTGTACATTCTTATTTTAATCCTTTAAACCACATACTAAGTAATTCAGAGGTAGAGAAAGGATTAGAAAACATGTTCAAATTAGAGTATATTGAAAGTATGCATAATAATAAATCTGAAACATTGAAACAGATTGAGAAAATTCAAAGGTGGATAGGAGTTCAAGATAGAAAAACATCGATATAAGATCATGCCAGGGATTGAAGATCACATTCCGGGGGTTCCAGCGAACTATAACATTGCTCTTTTCGCACGTAATAGACGTCAGCTGCCGTGGCCAGAAACATTTGGTGATAGCCTATGTTGATGTCTTTTTAGCAACAATTAGCTGATGGTATTATTGAAGAGTTCAGAGTATCTCCCTCTGAGTATAAAAATTATTTTTGGGTTCCTCACAGACCTGTTATCAAACTGCATGAACAGTATCAACAAGGTCAGGCATGTGTTTAACTGTTCTCTTAAAACTAACTCTTTACATCTCTAAATGAGCAGCTATCTGGACCAGACTCTCTTATGTCTGTCCTTATTAGAGACATTCTTATTCGTTCAGATCAAATTCAGTTTGTATATGCTAGCTGATACTATCAAAAAAAAAAAAAAAAAGCAAGCTTCATTCAATTAAGTTAAACATCGTATCGAAGTACCGCAATCGCTTTGCCTTTTTTTTTTTTGAGAAGTTATGGTCAATTAAAGAGCGTTAGATCGAAACTCACACCATTGTTTTGTTTCACATCCCACCTTTCGTCAGTCAATATTACAATCATTCAAGCATTCATGCTCATCTGATATAAGGATTTTGATGCATGTACTCAATTCTATTGAATAAATTTTTTTGTAATAATTAATTATTAGTGGCAATGATCCACAACATTTGAAGGAACATTTATCATGGAATTCAACAAAAGAATGGAATGGTGGTTTCATCTTTTAGAAGTGGACTCTAAGTTAATGATCAATTTAAGAGCCGTTATGGAAGAGAGGTAGAATTAGTCAACATCAGGATCAGAAGATAAGGTTCTTGGATCAGTTTTTTTAAATCCCTCTTACAGATAAGTTTTACAACTTGCAAAATTTACGATTTAATGCTGATGCATAAACTACCAAAAGATTGTGTATATCAGCTGATGTCCAAGGTTTTGATCCTTTAAATATCTTTTTACCTGTAACTTTAAGAGGTCGGTTATTAATTAGAAATTATGGCAATTAGGTCTCAATTTGGATGAAAAGGTCCCTGCCGATGTTTTAGTTTCCTGGTCTTCTCTATGTTCAAATTTAAATAAATTACATAATATTGAAATTGAAAGGTGTGCTTTCTCACCTTCTCCCTCAATCTCTTTATTCGTATTTTGTGATGCTTCAACATCCTGTTATAGTTTTGCGTTATATGATATAGTTCAATGTTCTAGTTTAATACATTTTCAAAGGCCAAGGTGGCCCCCCTAAAATCTAGGGCTTTGCCCTTTTTGGAGTAGTTGTCTGTGTTTTTATTTTTCAGTCAGTATTATCATAATTTCCTAATGTTCAGTTCAAAAACATAAAAGTGTTTGTAGATGCTCAAATAGTTCTTTCATGCTCCTGTCCGGAAGAGCAAAAAATAAAAATATTTTTGAAATAATAGCTCAAAGAAATTTATTAAATCAAAAAAATCAAGTTAAGCAAGAGTATAAAGTATCCATTTCTTTTGCTTACATCAAACACTGTTGAAAACCCAGCAGATCTGATACCAGAGGTGTTACAACCTCTACTTATTTCAAAAATTACCTTTATGCTTAAAGGTCTACTTTTGGATTCTCCTAGATAATCTCAATGGCTATTAGTAAATTTAAATGTTTGTCTGATGCTAATAAGGAAAAGACTTTACAATGTCACACATCTGTGGTTGTTACTCAGTCTCTGTTACCTTTTAAAGATTACTCAAGTGTGCATAGGCTTTATAAGGTAACTTTAAAAATATTCAAATTCATTAGCAGGAGTAAGGGGCTGGATGAAGATTGTGATCAGAAAGCCCAACTCTATTGGTTGAAGATAATGCAGCAGCATTGTTTTCTAAGGAAATATTATTTCTCCAAAATCCCAAAAAGGATGAAATTCCACTGCTAGTTAATCAATTTAATTTATTCATAGATGATAAAGGCCTCATCCGATCCAAAGGGAGAATTGCCAAGACACTTTTATATAATGATGATGTGATAAATTCAATTCTCTTGGCAAGGATCATCATCTCACTAAATTAATCATAAGAGATTTTCCTTCTAGATGTAACACTTGGGTGTTCAAACCCCTATCAATTTCATCAGAGCTACATGGCTTCTGTATGTACCAGGTGCCAGGGCAGGCTGTAAAGACATTGTTTTGTCAGACTGTATGTATGCAAAATTAACAGTATACCTTTAAATATCAAAAATGACTATCTTTCCTCATCATAGAGTTATTTTGTGCGTCCTTTGAGACATACTGGCTGGGACTTTACAGACATCTCGTTTGTAAAGCATTAACTGATAAGAATTCAAAAAATGTAATCTATTAATTGCACATGCCTTAATATCAGAGCTAATTATTGTTGAATGTCCTTCCAGATAAGGTCCACGTGAATCCTGTTTTACTTTCAATTCCAACCCCGTTTCCTACAGAATACTCTTAGGATACCTTCCAATTTTACTCAAGATAATGCAGAGTACATTTTTTCACACATAGAGGGAGAGACTAATTGTAGATAGATATATATATATATACAGAATGATCCTTCGTCCGAGACATAATGGGGGGGCGTACGTATCAATAACATCAAACATTACAAGATTTCAATCTATTCCAGATTCGTGACTCATGGTCTTGGGCGCGAGACGCAGAATAGATTACTGTCATATACATACCAGGTGCTAGGAGTCCTCTTATCACCAAACTTAATAGTTGAAAGGCGACACCTCTAGATTTAAACGCGTGACTTATTCAGATGCGTGTTGACACCGGGAGCTATTTCCAAACGTTATAACTCAATAATCGATGATCAATTCTCACTGACACCTCTTATTATCACCGGACGGCCCTTATATGATCATCTATGAATACAATATAGATACTCTGCGAGACCACTTGAGTTGCTCTAGGACATTCCCTCTTGATATATAGAACCTCTGATGGCTATTCAACACTTTCGACCCCTATTGCTAAATGACAGCTGCTTTCCACCCCCGATATGTGCGGAAACACTTAGCTTGTCCCCGTGCCGTCACAGAGGACAATTAGCATAAACTTCATAATCTGCCTCTAAAGGATACCAGTTCTTTATGGTTCGATTGCTCTCGAGGTTAATATCCATTTGTATCGATGCTATAATCTCTCCCATTTATAACTCCTTGCTAAGACAAGTGAGGAAATGCTCTAAATCAAGCCGAGTATAGTAAAAGACACAAAGCTAGTTATATTAAGAGTTGGATGAAAATTAAATTAGATATCATATATTCTAACATCAACTAACAAGCCTAAGACCCTTCTGGCAATTTTGGGCAGAAAGTATTAACTATGGATATAATCAAATTGATTAGTGGAAGTGACTCAATAAGATTCAGGCAAATTAGTGTTATAAAAAGTGGAGTATTAGATGTGACAAACACCATGATATACATAACTAGTTAATTATTTTGTTATATTTCTGGGACTACCATCTATATGGAGGTACATTAGTCTTATTGTCCCCACACTTGTCTCAGGTGGAGAAAGTGCTCTGTTAATTGCCTAGATGAACCATCATATCAAGCATCGATTTCTCCAAATTCAAGATGGTCAAAACAATGAAAATACAGATCAAGGATGCCCCAAAACATTCAAATGTCAGTGTATTCAAAGTAATAGTGATACTGCATTGTGGATCATACCAAACTGTCCACTGGTGCAGGTATTATGATTCCACCTCAATCTTGTACCTTCAAATCGAATCAAATTAATTCTCAGCTCAATCTCAGTCAGAGTAGTATAGATCACTTTAGACCAGCTTCTGTCAGAGGTCGAAAGCAATTCCTTCACGAGGAATTAAATATCGTTATTTGTAGAAACATCTTTTAATTGTTTAATTGCAATGGTTTTCATATGCAAAACTCTTACAGCGGGCAGGGTATAAAACTATTAATTATACTTCCCTTTCCATATATCTCTTTCTATTTGCTGTATGCTTAGTATTTTTATTTTAGGATATAAAAAAACTATTAGCTAAATACAGTATATATTAATTTTAGTGGAATTTATATTTTTGTCCCCATGGATATAATTCACCAGAATTTTCACTAAAAAATTACAACGAGGTTTACTTCTAATTTAATAGTGGTCCTATTTTGTCGCGTTTGTTAAATCAAAATTTTAATAATCAAAATGTAAAGGGTATAGAGGTAAAGGTAATTTTTCCTTTCTCAACCTTTATCAACCTACCTCTATTATCTTTACCTTCTACTCACGAATCAATTTTACGCCTAATAAGTTTTGTAATTTTGGCTAATTTAATAAGCAAAGGGCTGCGTTATCTTTAAGAACTACGAAGAACTTCCTCAATGGACCAAAAAAGTCTTTGAAAAAAACTACAACTCAAGTAAGACTTACGTAGTGTACACCAATTGTACAAATATATTAATTTTCTAGTTTTATTAATTCTCAGGGACTCATATATATAGCTAAGAATGTTATGTTTTTAATCTAACGTTTATTTATATTGTAATTTCAAAATAGGGATATACATACTTATCAAGAGCTTTCTTAGAGACCGTAGCCATAATGTTTTTATCCTCTATGGAAATTCTCTCGGTTTAAATTTATTTTATTAAAAACCTTATAGCGTATGTCACGTAATGTAATATGTGAAATTAATAGAAATGCTTCCATTTTTATGATAGTATATAAAGATTTATAAGCGATATAAATCCTCATTTTACTGAGCTGTAGAGAATCGAGTGTTGTCTAGACGTAAGACTGCATCAAGTATTCTCAAATTACATAGATAACAGATTAATCTGACCCTAAAAATTATCTTATTTTTTAATTACTCCTCATAATCTCATATAGGTTCATATGTGCTTGTCTCTGGCAAATTTCAGGTCATAGATAACTAGTGCTATCTTAGTGAGTGGTAAAAAATTCATCTCATTCTCCGATCAACTATGGTTTATAATTTTACATTCAGCTAATAATCGTTGACAGGGTATATAACTCTTTTACGATAAGCATAAGTCAGGTCTTCATACAAACGATAAAGATGTCTATAGTGTCTAATCCTCCTTGTTCTTACCTAGGACCAAATCATTTTACTGGGCCTTCTTGCCTAATAACTCTCTACCCAAGTTTTCTGTAGAAATCTGAAAGTTCCTTTGAGTACATCGATCTCATGGTTCAGTTTAAAAAAATTCACCAACTGATATATAAGACAATTATCTTCGTCAGCCTCCTATTTAGTTCCATTATAATATAAACTCAGTTAGAACGATTCTTGGACATTCTCTTCCTTATCTACCTATACCTATCTCTAGGAGTTTATATGTCTTTAGCAGGTTATGATTGACATATATTGATATTGGGTTGCATGGGCCCTCTGAAATTATGATTATTTTTGTATGCTGAAAGACTAGTTGAAAATGTTTGTAGCTATATAGTATACTAAATCTAAGTTTACATTGTCTTTTGTGCATTGACAAATGTTTTAGAAAAGTGTTTGATTACGGGTTTATCATTAATACCTGAATCAACCTCGTTTAAATATTCTCTCTATGTCTCTATACATCACATTTTTACCCGTATATAAGTTTAGTAGTAAGATCTCGTCATTATAATCCCAACCTATATATATTGCCAAATAAAAAAGGTAAATAGCCAGTCTATATAAATATTTTCTATACTTATCGCTTCAACGTAAAATAGGGTTTCTCCTTTTTGGCGTAATTACTATCATTGGGAATCCGTGTTAACTCTCACTTCTTAGCATCCATTCATAGCTTAGACAAATTCTTATTAGGGACCCTTACATGTACTCCATCTTTACTGTACTACGTAAAACTAGCGTAAGTTTGGTTACACAGGTGTCGAGATATCTATGTGACCGCTTTTACGCATATTACTAACATAATTATGTTTTTATTGCTCTTATTGAGAACTACAGGAGATTCTTATGTGGTGGCGCTTGATAATAAAATTACAAAGCATTAACTGAGTGTATGTGCATTGCGTCACTGCTTACATATGACTCCCCTCATCTCTATTGGGGTTCCCCCTTCTCTTTGCTTACTTATGTCTGCTATTTATATCTTTCGAATATCTCAATGTCGTGACTGTTATATTAATGTGATATGAAGCGTAATCATCTTCTTTTATTTTCATGTCAAAATTAGCGGTGTTCTGATGATAATATTATAGGTTCATATGTCTTATTATCCTATCATTAATATATTAATTATTCATAAATTTAGATATCTAACTTGACACATCGAACTCGTATCCACTCATATGCCGAATATATCATCGACCCTTTACATATCTTCAACCTTACATAATTCGATTTAGCTATCACCTCTTTTACTTCTTGGTCAGTGAAGATCCTCTACCGTAACTTTTTTTTCCGGGTTAATGGTTGCTCGCTGATCTGAGATATGAATTTGCGGCACTCATACAGAAATATCCTCCAACCTTGTGTGAAATTTACTCAAATTCTATTAATAAAACCTCAACTCTTAACAAATCTTTTCTCAATATATCAACCTTCTAACTTCTTATACTCTTTCGACTCGTATTCTCTTCGTTCTCTCCGTACAAATAAACATCCTTTAGGCATACTTAATATCAATAAAACAAGATAATATTATCTATTTAGGAAACCTCACTCATACAACGGTTATGCTATTATAGGCAGCTCATCAAAGAAGCAATAAGTTCTAGTTTAGACGCTAGGAATCCTTATTTATCCTCTTTACTCATTTGCTCCTCAAGTCCATATTAACTATGAGGTTCTCATCTGCCTACATATGTATGTAAGTACTGCTCTACTCATATTCAGGAGTAGGTATAGGAGGGTTAACTCTGTTTTCACCCTGGATGCTATATTGGACTCAAGAGTCGAGTCAAAGGCCAAAAGGCTTATATTTAAACTGTTCTGTACTTTCCAGTTTCACTTGACAATCTATCTTTGCGGCGCGATGTTGTCTCTATCCTATCGCTATAGGTACAGCACGGGCAGTGTTCGAGGAACTTATCACCTTTGCGGCCCTACTCATACACTCACTCATTTAAAGCTCGGCAAGCATACCAAGAATATATGAAACATGAGTGCCTAAGAAGAGTGCTAGTAATCTATGGACAGAATTTATATTTGTATGTATGACATTTATAGAATAACTTCCAGTGGCTATATCCTCTCAAATGTGGTTTGTTTATCATATCTTTCATCCGCACTTGACATCCTGCAGATGTGTGTGCATGCGATAGAATTTCTCGTATACCGACTATCATTCTATCTTTTCTAATTCCTTTGAATTTCTCAAAATCTATTCTTCCACGTTATAATGAGTACGTTAGGAGGGCGACAGTGCTGTCTCCAAAGTGAAGTTCTAATTTCTTATCGGTCCTAATAGTATTTCTCAACGTAGGTTTTCAGAATTTTAAATGGAGTGGTGTAGAAAAAAGTTTTCTCTTGTATCTACTACTAGCAAACGCTGGATCCCTGCGATAGTTAAATGACCTCCCTCAGTAATTGTGCAGTATTCTGATATAAAATTATGGAAATACACTTTGTGTGACTTGCGAACGTCAGGAAACTAGTCAGATCGTGTATCTGCGAGAATTGGTGTTAGAGTCTCCAACTTCACCCCATCCACGACCTGTTGATAGATATATGACTCCACTATGTTAACATCTGCCATAACTAACTCCTCATTCCTGCATTCATCTATAATCTTCGTATTGGATGCGACTTACTCATGTACCACTACTTTCCCTCTACACATTAATTATAATTACATTTTCAACTTTTAATTATCCTTATAGCACTACTCTATTTACTTACATACTATCCCAAATAAATTCTACCACTACAAGTTTATCACCCACAAAGTGCTATCTCAGTGAGAATTGCTCATGATTCAAAATCTCTGTACAAATTTACGTAATAATTATCAAGTTACAAATTACAACCCCACTCAACTCTACCTCACATTCTCGCATGATTATCACTTTCACTTCACTTCAAAATGGATAAAAAATGGGTGTTTAGTCCCAGTGAGCAAATCGAATTTGCCCTTTCCAAATACATCCTACTAGTCTGTCTCTCTGATCTCACTTACTAAAGTACTTTTGTGTCCGGTTCTGGCGGAATTCCAAGTTTGTACACAATGATACCATCTATGAGGCATTGTTCCGCCTCGGATAAATGATTTAGTGTGGAAGGAATTTGTTCGAGCTATTCATTGAAGAGTCAAGTACCTTCCTCGAGGCACTAAGTGTCTCATATAAGCATTCCCTGGCTCAAAGTAATGCTAAAATGTCAGATGCGCTTTAACGATGGCGAATATCTTCAATAATCTCAACGCACATCTGATTTATAGTTCCGCTCCATTATGTGTCCGCCAGGACAGGTTTAGCGTGCTGAGTGCTCTGCAGATTATAGTTTCTCCCTCCCAACACTCATAAATGGGACTTACGAGACTTGTTTCTATCATGAGCGAGCGATAAGGAATGTATGTAGAAGATATTTGTAATAGATAGAGGTGAGGATTGTAGATTGCTAGACACTATGTGTATATAATTATATTTAATTAAAGCGGATGTGTCCTCTACTAGAAGTTATCCTCTCATAGAAGTAGTTTATAGCTAGATGATGAATTTTCGGGGGGGGGTACCAGTGAGCCCACCCTCAGAAAGGCCCCCCCCTAAGCTAGGACGCCACATATACATATTATTAATAATACCAACCTGGTATATAATGTCATGACTAACCTCCATATAATGTGAGACCCAAAATGGATAATTATAATTATATTATATATATATATATATAATATATATATATATATTATATATATATTAATATATATATATATATATTATATATTAATTATATATATTATATATATTATTATATATATATATATAATATAATATATATATATATATATATTATATATATATAATATATATATATATATATATTACTATATATACTATATAATATATATATATGAAATTAATATTATTGCATATTATTAATCGCAAATATTAGAAGATGATAAAATAAGTGAAAAGAACATTATAATGAGGTACAAGATAAAGAAATTTACTGCGACCTCTCTGGGAATTAGATTGTAACCACCGCCTGTTCGTAAATATAGTGTAGATATCAATAATATATATATTATTAATTACTTTACTTTATTTTCTTAAAGAAAATTTCAGAATTTTCATGCAATACTCTATGATAAATACATGAACAGTATGGATTCAAGAACAGCTATTTAAAGCAACCGAGCTCCCGTAAGCTATAGATTCATCCAGGTTTCCAGCCTTTGATCCTATACCCTCCGTTTCTTTATATTTTAAGTATGTTTAAATATTGCATATTAAATCGACAATTAGAGAATGTAGAATAATAGAAAGAAAATTATATGGGAAGATATAATGAAAATTACTATTCTATATTTATTTCTATCTATTATTGTACATATTAATATTGCTAATATTTAACATGCAAAATATATATAAGAAGTTAAGGGATATTAGGACAGGCTGGAACATAACCTGGTTGATGTTGCTTGACGGGAGCTCGGTTTGCTTTATAGCTGTTCTTGAATACTCAACTATTTTGGGTATGAAGGTAGAACTCATGAGTTTGATATTATATTATATTTTAGCATTTCGGGTTATTGTATTCCTCATTCGCAAACAGGGCGGTGGTATATTTCAATATCACAGAGAATAGGTTAATGTATTTCACCTTTATTGCTATTTCCCTATATTATATTATATTATATATATATATATTAATATGTATATATAATTATATTATATTAAATATATATATATATATATATATATTATTTAATTATATATATTATATAATTATATATATATATATATTATATTTAATATATATTATATATTAATATATATTATATAATATAGTATATCTATATATATTATATATATATATATTAATATTATATTATTATATAATATCATATTAATATTTTATAATTAAGTAATATATATATATATATATCCATAAGTATTACTAGAGTTGGTATGTAGGTAGAAGATAATGATTAATTCGAAGTTGAAAGTAATGTATTGTTGATTATTACTTAGGTAATAAAATGAAAAGTAGAATGTAAAAGAATATGTGTATGGTGGATGTTAAATCATGAGGTGGTATTATGAGGAATAGGGAATTTATCTGGTATATCATTTATGTTGTTCTATACTGTATAATACTACCAAGATTATGGGGATCTTGAGTATGCTGAGTTAGAGTAATGTCTACAAGGTTAATCAGACAGGAAATGAATGATATGATATTGCGCTCGAAAGAGAGTTATGACCTGGAATCAGAAGAATAATATAAAGAGATATGTGAGTCTCTGTTATAGACGCGCAATGTATCGATCAATATTAGTAATCTCCAGTTCTGAAATGGTAGAACCAAGCTGAAACTGAAAATAAATCTCAGGAGAGTGACAATTATTGAAAGGATATAATAAATTATTATAGTAGTGCAAAGAAAGTATGTGGATGTGCTAAGTGGAAGTAAGAATGTTACAGTGAGTGGTGGAATGAAGAAGAAGATTTAATGCAAGCGGTTAAAAGTAAAAAAAGAAGCGTAGTTGAATGTACTGATTCTAAAAGCCAATATGATGAAGTTTCAAAAGATAAGATGTTTGAAATTAATTATATTATTATAAGAGGAAAAAAGATACTTTAATAAGAGTTCAATTAATATTGAGAGAAAAAAGAGGTAAATGGATTAACATTATTTGAGAAGATGGTATATAATGATAATTAGGGTACTTATACAATTAGGTAAATTATGAGAATTTTATCTTCTTAGAATTAGCTGCGAAAGGTTTAAGAAGTGTTATGAGTTAAAGGGGTAACCCTGCTTATATATATAATAATGAATATGTAATGGTGCTTTTGTAACTTGAATTGAAATGATGTGAAGGAGGTGGAAAGAACTGTTTCGGAAACATCTGTATATATTTTATGAGCTATAATTATATTTATTTAATAATTATATAATAGTAATGAAGAGGTGATAGCGAATGTGAGTGCTGTGAGTATTTGAATTAGGTGCAAGAAGTTAAATATTTTATTTTGTGAGGATAGGTCTATAATTAGCATTAGGAGATATATGGTAAATGGGTGA
>JABUQX010046130.1:30000-40785 GCA_015478945.1 Trachelipus rathkii | reverse complement strand
GTATGGCTGATCCGTATCCGCACCAGAGAACTTAATTTCCATACAAAAAAAAAAAAAACGGACGCAAAATGAACATCTCAAACAAAACCTCAAACAACAGCCAAACTCTGCTTCAATCGTTAGACAGAATTACTTTCGCGCCCTGTCACTACTACCATCTAATAACGCTTCTCGAAACAACGCATCACTTCGTGTTCTTTTCATCCATCATCACTGTCTTGCAGCAAGCAACCCCATACAACCCATTGCATCCGTTATAAACTTCCAAAAAGGTTCGCGATTGGCCTACTATAATGCCGGTATAGCCAGCTTCTACATCGCTTGTTCACTTCCCGGCTTTCACAACTTTTTAAATGCATCATTCATTTTATCATCTACTTGTCCAATTTGATGTGGATCCTGGAAGCCAGATTGATTTGATTTAAAAGTTGCACACACGCGGCCGAACAATCTGTTCATAAACTTCCTTCCAAATTCATACCAATACCCAAAAATCTCTTAACCTCCTACATTCCTCGGCTTTTGGAAACTGCCGAAACTTTCTCAATAAGACTTTGCTTTCTTAAACCAGTCGCACACACCGGTGCCCCGAAGAATTCACCCAAAGACGTATCGGCAAAAACCACTTCATCACGGTGGTCTCGACTTTCACTTGTATCCCATCTCCTCTAACTTTTTCAACACATCATTCACTCGATCCGAATCTAAAGAGGAAAGATTCATTCACAATCACGAGGTTTATCATCTATGGAAAACACCATCCACAATTCTCTACTGGGAAAATGCATTAGACACAGTTCATCGCTCCTCCTGGAAACGCCGCCTGGAGCATTGGTCAAACCCAAAGCTCCAACTTCCGTAAACTCGGGGGTTAATGCCGCCGCTTGCAGTTGTTGAAAAGCAGTCCACACACCTACTTACCTCTTTTCCACTGGCATCTGATATAAATACCACGCACGCAGATCCCATATTCCCGTAAACTCATTCCGCATCAACATATAACAGCATTCTGAACCTACACACATAGGAAAACCTATCTTTCACAGTGCTTTTCATTCACCTATACATAATCAACACAACCTCAAACGTCCATCAGTTTTCGCACAGGCACAATCGGCTATTCCGAAGGACTCTCACTCTTCTGTCTAAAACACCGATTCGCTCTAACTCTTCACACCGCTCTTCAATCTCATTCGCACGTGAGTGGGAGAGGGAAAAGTCTGTCTAGAGACGCAGGACAGGTCGTTGATATAGGCGGGTTCCTCCGAGTGCCATAACACTGATGCGGGAACGCTGGCAAATGTCGCATTTCCAAAATCGTCATCGCCCTTGCTCAGGCGCTTCCTCCCCCTTCCCATAACATTCGTTAAAACTTTGCCCTCCTTACCTCACTTCAATCCTTCCGGGTTAATTGTACTTTATCAACATTTTCATCAGAGACCAATTCCTTTTCTTGTCAATATGCACCAGCAAACACCACAGCATCATTCTCTCTCGAAATTCTCTACTACAAAAACAGAATACAAACTACCAACTACATCACCAACCCTTATACCTCTCACTCTCTTTTTTTTCACATCAGGCACCTTCTGCAGACATACCAGAGGATTATTCAAATCTATTATACCATCGAATACATGTGCAACCCTTTCACCCTATACCTCGCATCATAACCATCCACCAGAAACATGCTATTCTGGTTTTCATCCACACCCACATTCGTATTCCAACCTACTTTCACACTTACTACTTCATCCGTCTTCAAGGACCTATCCTCTAAAGCAAACACTTCCACGCCTTTCACCAATTTCACATCTACATTCCCTAACTCATTCACATACATCTGTCATTTCCCATCCTTATTCACATTCTTTTCTATCATCCTTCGATCAGGATGAATAACTATCCCATTCACACTTAAAAACTTATACCCCAATAACACGTCATACTTTTCGTTCCTACTACAATCACATAAAACTCACTCTCCTCCATTCCTATGCCTATCTTAACGCTCTCTCTAAATTTAACTTCCACCGTTACCATCATATTACTAATTTAATATGTCCCTACCTACTTCTTTCTGATCTTCCCTTATTTTCATCCTATCATAAACACCTTTATACACTACACTAACCATACACCCAGTATCAATTAAATCTCGGACCTCAATACCACCACAATAAACCTTTATACTCATACATTCATTCACAGGACCAACTGAAAACACATCGACACTTACATCCCCTATCTGTGACAACCTAATCTCACCTGAGGGCTCACCAGTTGCAACCCTCAAGGCAACCCGTTTCCCGAATTGTTAATTCTTACCTGATTTTGTACAGTGTTCACCCCTACCTCACTCACATTTACATTCCTATTCAGTCCAACAGCCTGACCACTAACCGGTTGAACCGGACCACTAACACCAGTACCAAGACCTAGCACACCAGGATTAACCTGACCTACCCCGACTGGTTGCCTCACACTCCAACACATTCCAGCCACATGCCCTATTTTCCCACATTTGGTACAAGTGTTTCTAGGGGACCCGCACATCCTAGAAAAATGCCCCTCGACACCACAGTTCCCACATAACGGTTGCCTCGCTCTTACACCCTGAGGACAATCACGCACCCAATGATCCACACCTCCGCATCTCCTACACCCAGCCCTTTGCGGGTCCGTACAGTTCATGGCCAAATGACCCACTTGCCCACAGCTAAAACAAGCACCAGTTGCCCATCTACATTTTGATATCATATGGCCCATCTTCCCACAACGAAAACACTTCACATCCCTATTTGCACTCACATTTTCTTGGTTTCCACGACCTCTAATCCCTTGACCCTGATTATACCTTTGACCTTGGTTATGTCCATCATTCCCTCTCACATTCACATTTCCACCAGCTTGTCGACCAGTAAAAAAATTACTCACACCTCCTGCATTCACCTGTCTTTCATCATCTCCAAAACCACCGAAAAATTCTTCAAAAAACTTCGCCATTACTTCATAGGGGTTAGCCTTCAGTGCGTCCCTATATGATTTATACTGGGGTGGTTGTGACACCCTCTCACTCGCATTCACTCCCCTACCACTATACACTTCTCGTCGTTCATTCTCCTCTCGCTCTCCTTCAAACTCCCTATCTTCTACAATTTCCAGAACATCTTCCCAAGTCAATCGTTCTCCCGCCCATCTCATTTTCTCTTTCCTTCGCAAATTCACATATTCTGCCACCGAGGTCGGAACTGTTCCCAAAAACTTCTTCAACAATCTCTTATTCCAGTCCACATCATCATCCCCAAACTTCTTTCTCGCCAAGGTTTCCAATCGGTGCGCATACATATCAATCCTTTCACTCTTTCCACGCCTAGCCTTATCAAAATCATTCACCTTTCTATACTTCCACCCCCCTTTCACTCTCCCAACTGGTCTATTGATTCTCTGTTTAACTACTTCATACTTTGCCACCCACACTGACCAGCCTTATAAAATTCCAACCATTCGCCCCTCTAAAAAGTCGCCCAAACTCTTTCACCCAAAAGCCCTTATTCTCGTCAAACCTCTCCCTACAATAACCCTCATATTCCCTAAAGAACTCTTCAACCTCTTTCGTACCATACAGCTTTAAATTTATAATTTTTGGATGATAAACGAATTAACACACTCCTTTTCACTCTACGCTCAGTTTCAGAACCAGAATGCCGTCCCATTACACTCAACACATTCACCTCACCTTCTGAACTACTATATATAATGAATCTATGCTTTTACTTTTCATTCTTCTTTCATTGTCTCCTATGTGTGCTTAGAAGTCTCCGTCTTCTTTCTTTTATCCTTTTCTCAATTGTCACTTGGTTATGCGAAATCCCATTTTCCCATTCTTCTCCTTATTTACATCCTTCTCTCCATCCCCATCCCCTTCATCCTCAGTCACATCACTTAACTCATCATCCTTATACATCACTTTTTCATCATCTTTGGTCTTCATTCTCTCGTCCTTCTTTTCCCCTTTCCCATTCCTCTTTACATTTACCACCTTTGGAGTAGAGGTCACCCTTTGTTGGGTTCCATTCATTCCGTTCCCTCCAATCCCATCAGCAAACCTGTTGTTCAATATTTCCTCTATTTTAGTGGCCATTTTCGCCTCCATTCTCTCTTCCATTCGTTTCTCTATCTCTTTCATTCCCTCTGATAATTCTCTCACCTTCTCAATCAATTCTTCATTCTCTTTCTCTTTCTTCCGTAAAGCTTCCTTATATCTGTCCACCTCCACCCTTAATTCCTCAACCGTAGCCATTTCTACACTATTAGTACAACAAACCTTACTACTCTCTACTCTTACTACTTTACACTACGTTATACTACTATACTAATATTACTATTACACCCCTCACCTATCCTTCGAGACAGCCCCACGTTGGGCGCCACAAATATGTAGCAGATTTACGTTAGCAAACCTACAGGTATCTGAATTTCTATGGTCGTGAGGCTATCTTTCAGGACAAATAAAGGGGTTGAAAATAATAAAAATAATAACCACATACACCTTAAATTTATTAAAGAAATTCACACTGATTATATGTATAATAAACAATTACTGAAATTTCCCAAATAAATGTACACAAATATGAAGAGTATACCTGATATACTAATACCACTTAATAGAATACAAAAAAAACACAGTATCCAAATACTACTTACTACAATACGGTATGGCGCTACTAGTTCCACCACCAAGTATTACATAATACCATATACTAAAATACAACCATACAATAAATATGACATACAAC
This sequence comes from Trachelipus rathkii, assembly GCA_015478945.1. Classification (NCBI taxonomy): domain Eukaryota; kingdom Metazoa; phylum Arthropoda; class Malacostraca; order Isopoda; family Trachelipodidae; genus Trachelipus; species Trachelipus rathkii. The sequence continues at coordinate 35,986 of JABUQX010046130.1, read as the reverse complement.
AAATATATACCAAATATAGAAATATTATACACAAACGATATAGGTAATTAAATTAAATATATAATTATCAATTTTCCAAAATTGTCTCTTTTTAAATCGGTTGGTGCATCACTTATGGTACCGTTAATTGTTTTTAAGTTTTATATTTACCACTTAATGGTACCACATTAATTTTAAGTTTTATGTCTTATTTTATACACCTTATGTATGGTACCACTTTATTTTCCAGTTTTCCACAAAGTCTTATGATACCACTTAATGTTCAGGTTTATTTTCAAAATTTTATTTTCAATTCTCTAATTTTCAGTTTGTGTTTTCCAATTTTATTTTTAATTCATGGTACCTTTAGAATAGTACCTATACCTTTTATTTAGTTTATACTTTCAATTTGCAGTTTTCAAAATGGTTTCCTCAATCTTATTTTATTTTCAGTTGAAACTTGTTAAATCCGTATTTTCCTCTTTAGTTTAATTTTTCCCTTTCAAATTTCAAATAGTCTTTCTAATTTCTTTTGTTTTCTATTTTAACTGCATTGTAAGGTTTTTCAAAATTGATTTTCTTGTTTATTTTAATTTCCGAAATCAACTTTACCTTTTATTAAACAGTCCCTGACCTTCAGGCTCTCTGTCTTTTTACATGTACAGTTACTGGTTACGCTGACAAAAACCAGCCACATAAAAATCCATCGGCATAAGGAATCCAGCCACAAGAATCTCCAAACGAATGAAGTTCAAAAAAAAAGAGCAGCTCCAGTAAAAAAACTGCAACGAGACAAAACAAAAATTCCAACATGACATATAAAAATAAAATAATAAGGTAAATAAGAAAGAAAGAAATCCTAACATGAATTAAACATAAGTAATTAAGTAATAAGTAATTACGTAATTAAAATATCATAAATTCAATTTAAATTAACTAAATTAACATTAGAAAATAATTAACAACAATTAACATTCAAATTTAAAATTCATTGTTCAAAAATCAAATATTTATCAAAACGATTTAGTGAATCATAAAAAAATACAATTAACAAACAAAGGTTAGTCCTACCTGGGCACTGTTAATGACCAGTTTTTTTTTCTTTAACTTTTCGACTTCTACAAACAGCAGATCTTCACAATTCACAATAGGAACCTTCACCAAGTAGTCCTCCACCTCAGCTTGACAAACGACAGTATACCCCACTACTAGACCTCAATACTGAAAATATTAAAATAAAAAAGTCCACTACTTTAATACAGTTCACCATATAGAAATACAAGATAAGATAAGAATATTAATAATGACCATCATAAAAATATTAATCAAAAAATAAAACGACAGATAATAATTAAGTACTCTAAGCACTCTTACCAAAAAAGGATCCCACAGCACATCCAAAAGAACAGGTTCCAGAACAAAGAATCACGATCATCTATTATCATTCAGTATCCACAGTCCAATACTCAATTTTCGATATTATCCGTTATTCATGTTATTCATTAATTATGTAATTCATCAATAATTCAAAACAAATCCATTCAATAATAATTCAAAAAATAATAAATCCAATAAATTTACTGAAAATAAATAAGGTAACGAATTACTTTGCCTTTGAAAATGAAATTTAACTCTAAATAACTTTAAATAAAATAAAATGAAATTTAAATTATTAATTTCCCACTCGTAAAGCACTAGTACACTAAAATCACTGAACTCCCTTGTACTCCATGTTGGTTGAAGTTCATTCTTCGGGTACACCCTCTGTTTCTCCCTCATATATCTTCAGGCAAGCTTAACATCTTATTCTTCGGGTACACCCTCTGTTTCTCCCTTTCAATGCAGCCAACCCTAGGAAAAAAAAGAAGCAATTATGAGACATAATAAAAAAATAACTAACCAAACCACCAACAACTAACCATTGCTATCATTTGTATCCAGATTAGCCCACCACCCCACGAAATACAGGTCCTTTTTGGTGAAAAACAGAAGTGTTAATGGGTGGGTACTTGAAAGCTCAACACCTTTATGATTCAAGTGAACTCCATCTGCTGCAAAAAGATCTTTATCCAGAAATATCTCTCCACAAATCCAAAAACCTAAGTATTTCTGAAAAACATAATTTCCTAACCCCTTTCATTACACCTAAACCCTACTCCCCCATCCTGACCTGCACCTTAACCCGTAGGTAAAACCCAGAAATCATGCACCTTCTTCCACTAGCTTTCATCTCTGAATCAACTCCTATAATCTGCTATAATCAAAATACTTTAGAACAAACATTTACCCCATGCTACATAAAATCTGGAATCAACTAATATGTAGAATCAATCTCTCATCTATCCTATCCACGATATCACTATCACTAACTCTGGCACCTGGATAACATACTCTTCAATCGAGTTATCTTTTATTCTTTAGTATTGAAAAGTCCTATCTATTATGCGTATGACAAATAGTAGTCTCCAATAGCAATTTATCAGGTCTTCGCCTTCAGAGAATAAACTGCACATTACCATTGCACTCTCTGATCCCTCCCCATCTGGAAAGGAACAAGTCGAAACCGTTACTGCATGTCAAAGGGTGACTCGACGACTTATCTGAGATCCCTCTATCGTTAAATCAATATTCTAGTTTCTACAACTCTATATTCATCTGCCAGACCTTATTATACCCGGCTTCTTTACCCTTGTCCCTCTCACTTCCGCTATGAATCACCCAAATTATACCTGCGTCTTACCCCTAGTATCCCGCTCCCCTCCTGCCTCAGACATCCCTAACGTAACTTTTTCTCTAAACACTTCCCTCCTTTCTCAACTCAAATACTTCTTCGGGGTCAATCCATCACATTTTCACTCAGTCTGGGAGCACAAGCTACCTTCCTTAACAAAACGACATCACGCCATTCAAATCGACAAAGCAGGGGCATCTAGTCACATATCACACTTACAGTTCCCACAGATATCACAACAGAGCATACATATCTTCAAATTATTTTATTAAGGTGGTCCGATTCACACCATCTTTCTTCCCAAAAAATAAAGCACACTTTTTTGAATTCGTTCTTTTTTTTATTAAAATTTCACTCTTATAAAAATTTTCACTAAATAAGTAACTTTATTATATTTAAAATTAAATATTATACGTTAAAAGAATTATATAAAAGGAATACCAAATACGAAAAACAAATGTTGGTCCGAGTCACCCCTCCATCAAATTTTACGGCGAGGCAAATCGGACCAAGTTAGGCCCCCGTTTTTTTGCCACTAATACTATTTGGATCAAAAAAATTTACTTTGCCAGTTTTAAAGCTAACATACTCGAGTGTATCACTGAAAAAATAATTAAAACGATCCACAATTTTTCATTTAAACGTGTAAAAATATTTTCTGATTTTCAAAATTAATTCTATTGAAGGACATTTTTACCTAATTTCTAAACATTTTTTTAAAAATATAAAGAAACTCTTACAGACAATTAAAAAATATCTAAATAAAACTGTATACTACCGCGTTGGGGCTATTAAATGGCACGTGGAAAAAATTTTTTTATTTTTTTTTTATTTATTTAAGTGGCGATATTACCCCTCCTAAAGAGGCGGCCTGGTCACCCCGCCCGACGCTATAGTTTTTTTTGTTTATTAATGTTTTAATTTCAGCCTGTGATTGGCAAAAAAAAAATTTGCCTTCAAAAGTCGCCACTTTTTTAAATTTCAAATTTTCTTTCAAAATAGTAATAGCAAATAAAAATTAACAAATATCTCTACAGAAAAACAACTTTAAAAGGAGTCTAAGTTACATAATCCGTAACCTAAAACGTAGGCAAAAACTATATGAAAAAAAGCCTAAAATATCTTTTTTGTTGCGGAAAATGATGACCCACGGAGTACAATTGCGCGTATAATTTAGTATGCACACCTAAGTCGCGAGAGTTAAGCATGCTATTTATAGGGCTGTGTTTTTTTTTATTTTAGTGCTACAAAGGAAAAATTTGACAACGGAGTTTCATAGGTATAACAACAAAAAAAAATTGATTTTATCCTCCAAAACTCATAAAACCAATTTTTTGAAAGAATCTGTTAATACTACAACTTATACCCAATTTTTTACCTATTCGTCGTCGCTGATTATACAATACCTGGAGCTTTAACAACTAAGCCATCCCTGTTCCGCAAAAAAAAAAACAGCTTAAAGGGACACTATCCTTAACTCCCGGTTTTCTCATCCCATAATTGCTGAGTACTCAAAGGCCTGACCCCCATTATCATTAATCAGGTGATAACTAGGAATAATTACGGTATTAATTTACAAAAAATAATTTGACTAAAAATCATATTTTTCATAAAAAAAGTCAATGACTTAATAACTGATGTAAATCAATTGGATAATCAGTGCCCAACCCGCAGTGAGTACATTAAGAATAAGGTAGAAGATAGGATTGCTCCTTGGGTACGCTATATTTTAATGTTTTTTGTACTTATGTGAATTCTTGTTAATTTTGTATTTGTGCGTTCTTCCTAGGAAGTTAGAAACCCATTTCTTTAAATTAGTGGGGATATTTGATTTTATTATTTCGTGGATTAGGTTGTGTCTGGGAACTATTTCTAATGCTTTGTTTAGCTATTGCCTATTGAATGTTTTGGTGTGGGCCTGAGATTAAGCTGATGAATATAATCTATTGCATTGTATGATGTGTGAGAGCTGATTGTGGTGAGTGTTTTATTGGGAAGCCATCTGTTAAAATTTGGATTCGGGGGATAGTGTGTGCTTTGTTATTTTATTCAATCGAGTATTAAATTTCATAGTGGTTTACACAGAAGTGAGGATAGTAGTGAGATGGACAAAATAAAGGAAGAGAGGTCTCTGAAGGATTGTATCCTGTTTTAGTTTGTAGGACAGGGTTCGCACTTTCTGGAAAGTCAGGGAAAAGTCATGGAAAAAAATCAGTCAGGGAAGTCAGGGAAAACGTTTTAAAAATGCTGAAAGTCAGGGGAAATTCCAAAAAAGAGCAAGGAAATTTTAAAATTTCCAAACATGAAGAATGATCCATGGACCAAGTTACATATTTTCGATTAATTTTTTTGACCAATATAATTGTGGAATGAGAGATTTATTTGATAAGTGAATAAAAGGATGGGCGAGGAACGACATCCATAAATCTACTTCTATTCCGTGTTTCTTACTATTTTTAGTTCACTATTACCTACTATTCTTCCGTATTCTGTTCGGTAGAATGTTCCAAGTTCAATCCTTCGATTGAAGCGTGATGGATAATGGATTTGTTTTTAGACTGTATGACTTATGACTTAATCTGTTTTATATCTTTTTCTTTTAGGGAATTATAACTTTGAGGGTTTTTTTTTTGAGGAGTGAATGATTTTTGATTTTTGTGCAGTTGAAGGTATTATATATTGTATTAAAATACATGAGAGCAAAAAAAAAAAGCTTAAACTTATCGACCAGTGGTTGACGTCAAACTAACCTTGGTTCATTTCTTTCACAGTACTGTACAAATGTCCGTTACTTAATATTATAGAAAGATTTCTTAAGTCCAGAAAATGCCTGCTACAACCAACAACTAAGCTTTTTGCATTTTTATAATTTATCTAACAAACTTGAATGCCAGACTGTTCAAATCAAAATGACAGAAAATAGATTAGAAAGATGTCTCTGAAGTACAAGCCGTTCAATGGCCCCATCAATTGGATCCTATATAGTTTTTTATCAGCCAGAACAAAAGGAAACAAAAGATTTATTTATTGCTAGATGCCAATGTGTACACCAATAACCGTATCACAGATTCTGTTGCTGAGAAAGAAAAAGCACTAAAACTCGACTTTGCAGTGAAGCTCATTCTACCCTTGAGTTAAAATTCAAAAGTATTTGATGTTCGTGAGTCGCTTCTAAAGACGTTGATTATGTTTTTTTTTCTTCTATAGCAACTGAGAATCAATGTATGCGGAATGTGGCAAATTATTAATTAGGACTGATATTTTCGCATGAAATCG
>JABUQX010046130.1:20000-22500 GCA_015478945.1 Trachelipus rathkii | reverse complement strand
GCTGTATTTATTCCATTTCATTAAAAATATTTTCTTTCTGGTTTCAGTAGCAAAATTAAATCACCTGAGCAAAAACATACCAGTTTTGCCTAAAAAAAAAAAAATTTGAAAATGACTAACAAATTAGGTTAATACTTGGTAATTTTGCAACACCTAGATAAAAAGATATGAATATAAGGATAAGTAAAATACCTTCTAATAACTTAAGCGTGTACTTGTATAATTTTCATTTTAATTAATTGTTAAATTACTGTTGGTCGAGATACATCTAGCTTTCAGCCTGTTTCAGTATTTATTTGAAATGTCTTTTCCATAAAGCTTGACTAACTCTATCTTTTCTTGCAAATTAAGAAACTTTTTTTTAAATTGTTGAGACACTTTGGACCCATTACAAAATCATAAAAATTAGTAGTATAGGCTAGGGCAGTGGTGCCCAACCTTTAGTCTATCGCGAGCAAATTAAGAATTTAAAAATTGTAGGCGAGCCACACATAGACGACTACCGCTAATAAAAAATAATAATTAATTTATTATTATTTTTGTTTTTTTCTTTTCTTTCTTTTTGTTTGACACAAAACCTGTCTTTGAATGGTGGCATCGTATATATATATATATATATATATATATATATATATATATATATATATATATATATATATATATATATATATATATTTGTTCTGTTTATTTATATATATATATATATATATATATATAAAAATATATATATATATATATATATATATATATATATATAAGAAGTATATATATATTTATATATATATATATATATATATATATATATATATATATATATATATATATATGATGCAACCATTCACGGGCAGGGCCCTTTTCCAAAGGAGGGGGCAAAACAAAAAAGAAAGAAAAAAAAAACAAAAAGGAAAGTAAATTCACCCAGTCCCTTGTCTAATGCAATTCCCTCAGGTGGACGTAGACGCGAGACTTAAAGAGAGGAAGATTGAATACTGCAGGAAAAATGGATGAAGGCAATTAGTTCAACAAAACAGATGTGGCTGGAAAGAAGGAGGCACCACAACGAGTAAACCTTGAGTCTCCAATATTCACACAATACTCATGTGAGAGTAAGGCACCTCTTGTTTTACGAGGGCGACGCAGTGGTTGAGGAATGTGAGAGATCAATTGTCTCGAGCACCTGCCGTTGTAATACCTATATAAAAGAGATTGGGCACCAATATCACCTCGCAGAGAAAGAGGGTCAAGGGAATTAGAAAGTATTGGACAGTTTATTAGTCTCTTAGCCTTAGCCTCAACACTATCCAAAAGGAGGGTGGAACCGGATCCACCCAAAATATGATAATATTCCATACAGGGGCGAATAAGATTCTTATATAACTGAGTAACTGAGCAGAAGAAAATTAACGCAATCTGAGCAGAATTCTCAGCTTCATTGAGACCATTTTAGCAACCGATGTGATATGAAGTCTCCAAGACAATTCACTATTTATGTTTAGTCCAAGAATATTTATGTTGTTTACAGGTGAGACATTAGAGCCGTCGAAGGGGATAGGAAAGTTGGGAGGTGTTTTAGAGAGAGAGAGATATGAAGAAGTTGAATTTTTAAAGAGTTGAATTTCACAAGAATGCGGTTAGCCCACTGAGAAATCCCGACCACATCAGCAAGAATTGAATCGAAAACTGTAGACGAGAGGCAACTCTAGATACAAACGAGGGAGCACATTTGAAATGAGTGGAGGAATGGAGAGTTGACTCAGCAGCATAAGAGTGAACAGAACCCTGAGGAACACCACAATAAACAAGAAAGGAGAAAGAGGTTGCTCCATCAACAAGAGCTGAAATGGAACGATCTGAAAGAAAACTACAAGAGTACAAAGCCGAAGGATTAAATCCAAAGGAAGGTAGCTTAGAGAGTAGCGATGCGTGTCATACCCTGTCAAAAGCTTTAGATATGTCAAGCGCTACCACACAAGACTCCCCATAGTCCCTAAGGGCAGAAGACCATAGATCAGTGATATATATATATATATATATATATATATATATATATATATATATATATATAAATATATATATAGATATATATATATATATATATATATATATATATATATATATATATATATATATATATATATATATATATATATATATATATATATAACTATTTAATTTTTAATAAACGTGATAAATCTGAATACGCGAGTCGCGAGCCACATTAGAACGGTACGCGAGCAACATGTTGCCCGCGAGCTACGGGTTGGGCACCACTGCTCTAGGGGCTTCCTATTAATAATAATAAAAATACCACCAGAATTTTTGTAGCCAGTGGTATGGACTTTTTGTTTTTTACTCTAGTGAAACTATGAATACAAACTATACATAAATGCATTAAAGAAACCTAATAAAGCATGGAGCAACACCAATTTTATATAATAAAAATAACAAAGAAAAACTAAAAAATAGTCCACTATAAAAGGAAAATCTAAACTCCATTTAA
>JABUQX010046130.1:5000-15000 GCA_015478945.1 Trachelipus rathkii | reverse complement strand
CCAAATCACATTGACACCATTTATTTACACACCGTTTCACTATCGTCATACATTACTTTTGATTCCATTCAGAAGCCTACCACCAACACCAATATATCACTAATACCTCCAATAAAGCTTCCCTATTAACTCTTTCATACGCCTGTTGTAAATCCATAAAACCTAAATATAATTATTCTTCTTCTCCCTCATTCTCAATCATTTTTTTCAATGTAAAAGATTTGATCCACACATCCTACCACTCAAACGCACCTTGTCTTCACCCAACCAGTCCCTCATCACGCGACGCACTCTCTTCAACCCCAGAAATACCAGCATATACTTCCCTACAACACTCAATAAACTTATTCCCCTATAATTACTACAATTCCCTTTATCTCCGCTTACCCTTATATAAGGTTACTATTACCGCTCTCCTTCCATCCCTTGGAACTATACCTGTCCATAAACGCTTTATTACACAACTTCCAAATCCAATCAATCAACCCATCTTCGCCTCCGCTCCTTATCATATTCACTAGTTAATTTCATCTAACCTGCAATTTACCATTCTTCAACTTTCTCACTCTACCCATTACCTCCTCCTTTACTAATGAATACCCTCATCCCCAAAATACCTATTCCTTTCTGCACCATCAAACCACACACATTCCCTATCACCTCATTCATTACTGTTAATATGTGCAATATTTCGAAGTGTTCTTTCCACAATTCCCTCACATCCATTTCAATCAGTTACAAAAGCACCATCCCTATCCATTATTCTAAGCAGAATTCCCCTTATCTCATTCAACCTTGCGCGCTTCCTTCCAGAAGAGCTTCCTATTCCCTTGTATGTCCTCATTCATCCTCCTTCCAAACTGTTATTTACCTCTTGTTTTTCTCCTACGTATGCACCTTTTAGTATTCTTTTTTCTCCTTAATTAATATCCAAGCATCTTTCTTTTGAGACTTCATCATTTGCTTTTAGTACATTCAACCACGCTTCTTTTTTACCTTTAACGCTTTCATCACCTCTTCATCCACCATTCACTGTTAACATTTCTACTTCCTACTATAGCACACCCACATACTTCCTTGCACTACTAACAATTGCTCCTTCATTTGCCCCCCAGATTGTTCAGTTCAACTTGTTCAACATCAACCATTTGACTAGCGAGCCTCATTACATACTTATCCGTATTGTCTTGCTCACTTAACTCTCACTCTTTAATTTTACCTACTTCCTTTGGTATCACCTTTCCCTCCATCCAAGCCCCCACTAACTTAATTTACATAGAACAACATAATATATATAGATAATCACATTCCTAAACCCCTCACTTAATTTAACATCCAACACATATTTCAACATCTCCTTCTTCACCAACACAAAATCAATCATACTTTTCACTTCGATACCATCTCTACCTACACCAACTCTAGTATACTTATGGATACTCTTGTGTTTAAAGAAAGTATTACTTACACACATACCTCTCTCTTCACAGAAATCAATCACCTTCCTACCATTCTCATTTTCTCCCGCCACCCAAAACCACCTGTTATACCATCCCTTTTTTGATCACCTATCCAACCATTTTGAGGTCCCCCAACACTTATCAATCTGAAGCTCCTACTTACCCCATTCCAGAGCTCATTCAAAATTATCCCAAAAAATCTACCTCTCAACATTCCCTCAGATGGGACCATACGTCACAACACACCATTTCCTTGACCTTTTCCAAACTTAAATTAACACATAGAATTCAGGACTCACACACACAAAGCTACCATAGCTTTGTACACAGGTACTCATAAAATTGCAAACTCCTTCTCTCCCCCTCTTATTCCCTTTCACACCAGCACGTACACTTCACACCACACCAACTTCAACTCACCTTTCCTTTCATCTGTTGGTCAGTCAACAGCGGCAAATCAAATTTGCCCTTTCTTAAATTACATCCATCAACCCTCTCTCTCTTCTCTCAACATTTATTTCCTCTGACATTTCCATACCCATACGATTTCATACAATTTCGCCGAAAGTTAAAGTCGTTTACGGCGATCACGACCATCTCCGAGGCATGCATGCAGCATTCCTAGGCAAAGATAGGTGTAGGGGCAGGCCAACCCAATAGCACCGCCCCTTAGTCGGCTTCTTACGACACGCAGGACATACGATGTGGGAAATTCTTTCTCCCCCGCACACAGGGATATGAGTAGTAGGGATGCCTGTAAGGTGTTGTAGAAAGTGGGGTGTGTACTTAATCATGTGTATTTATATGTGATAATGGTTTAGTAATATGTGCTGGAGGATGCAAGTGTGTGAAAATATGAACGCAAAAGAGAAAGACCACCATTAAAAATGGGAGGTAATTTCATCTTCGAGTTATGCGTGTACTATATAATATTATATTATATAGTAATATATATATTATATATTATATAATATATATATAATATATAATATATAATAATAATATATATATAAATATATATTATATATATATATATACGTGTATATATATATGTACGAGTGATATATATATATATATATATATAATATATATATATATATATATATAGATATATATAATATATATATATATATATATAGATATATATATATAATATATATATATATATATATATATATATATATATAATATATAATATATATAATATATAATATATATATATATATTATATATATATATATATATATACTATATATATATAATATAATATATTATATAAATTAGGATGTGCCGAATAATGAAAAAGCCGAATACCGAATTCCGCTAAAAGTATTTGGCCGAATACCGAATATCGGCCGAAGTAATCATTTCGCTATTCGCGAATAGTATTTCAAATGTTCGTCATCCATTTAGGGAAAAAAATTAAAGAAAACTTACACTGGTCAACAAAAAAGGTAAAATTTTTCTTGGATGGACTTTTGTAGCAGATATTTAGTAATAGTAATTCGGTGCTGATTCCATATATATTCTCGGATTGCTGTATCACATCCGTTTTCGTGCAATCATGGAATCCCTATTTTTGCATATTCCTAGGAATGACAAAATTCATGTGCGCACTACGTAGCTGTATAGACGTTACCTTCCGCATATATCTACCGTAGCAGCAAGTTTACTGCGGTCGATAATTCGCGAAGCAATTGTGGTAACTTAAGTAGTCTACATGTATGGATGCCCAATGACCTGGAATATGTCTATCATCCTTTCTGAAATACAGTCGGATCCGTCCGTCATTGTTCACCAGGTGAACTGAGACATCTGTATGAGAAGGTGATATTTGCCAAGTTGTCCTGATGTTGGCTTCAGGTTGCATGGAAAAAATGACTAACTGGACATGGCACAAGAGTAACATTTTATCGTAACAGAGAAGCAGAGCTGCGGAGGCTCTTCAAGTCAGATGGTAACCTTGTATTGCAGTGAAGTTGGAGGCCTACTACTCGCTATGGACTCCAGCCATACGATACAGGTGAGTGGCGACTGTTTAATTGACACTTCCAAAGAGAGTTTAAAGTGTTGTGTTGCTAACACAACGCAAACAGTATGCTCTTCCAGTAGGGACTCGGTACGATGGGAGAGGAGTATGCAAAAAATCAAGACAGTTTGGAGAGGCAACAATATCAGGTACATGGATGGAAAATATGCGTCGACCTCAAAATGGTAAACATTTTGCTCGGTCAGAAAGCAGGTTTCACCAAATATACCTGCTTCCTGTGCTATTGGACAGCCGGGCGGCAAAGGATCACTGGACCAAAGAGAATGGCCACCGAGGGAAAACTTGACGCCAGGTGACAGGAACATCGTACGTGAACTACTTGTACAGAGAGAAAAACATCATCTTACTTCCACTACACATAAAATTTGGTTTGATGAAACAATTGTGAAGGCCCTGGACCATGAGGTGAATTGCTTCCGCTTATATGCTCAACGTTTCCTGGTCGGAGTGACGAGAAGAAAAAAAGCTGGATATTTGATGGCCCACAAAATACGGACACTCCTCCGTTATTCTGCCTTTGCTACAACAAAGGACGTGTTAGAGCAAGAGCCTGAGGGAAAAAAAGGGAAAAAAATGCTTTTCAGATGTAGCACAGAAATTTCTGGGGAACAGGAAGCCAAGAACCACTAACATTGTACAGGAACTGCTAAACAGTTTTCATGTAGATTGTAGAATGAGTATAAAGTTGCATTACTTACATTCTCACCTAAGAAGTTAACCTAGGCGATGTTAGTGTTGAGCAGGGTGAACGCTTCCATTCAAGATCTAAAGTTCATGGAGGGACGTTACCAGGGCAAGTGGAATCCAATATGATGCGACTATTGTGGAGCTTGATGAGGATATTCCAGACGCTATTGCACAGTAGATCATCTACAAAGAGAAAGTTACTACCATCGTAGGTATGTTTGCATTAACTAAACCCATTCCTTCTATTAAATTCATTTTTGTCCCATATTACTCTTTATCATAGTTGTATTATATGTTTAACATATACTATCAAAGACATGTATCATATCATTGAGATTTGTTTCTCTCCCTTCAATATCCAATATATATTATATATATATATATATAATATATGATATAATATATATATGATATATAATATATATATAATATAAATATATATATATATTATAATATATATATATTTATATTATATATATTAATATATATATAGATATATATATATATATATATATATATATAATATATAGTATATATCATATATATATCCCAATAATTGTAATAGACCTCTTGAAGAAGGTAAAAATCATAAAATTTTACAAATCTGTGTTACACACAATATCTCACAAAATGCGATGTGATATGCAAAAAACCGATTTTTCATTTTGAATCAGCAACATCAATAATCAATGCAAACCCCGTCAAGAAATTTCAGAATTAACATGTTATAACAAAGTAATAAACAAAAAGTAAATAACTATTTCACCTATAAGCAAACCATTCACATATTAAAAAAATAATTAATGAAAATAAGAAAAGTTCCGTAGTTAAAGATATTAAACTAACTTTCATTTGAATAAGCTCTAAGGTAAAATGACAGAACATTAGCAGTCTCCATTTTCAAGGTATAACCTATTCTTGGGAACTTATTAATATTTCCTCCTTTTCTAAATATTCTTTCACTTTCGACTTATGACGGTGGAGCTGAAAAGTATTTTATGCTAGTTTTTTCAAATTCATAAAAACTATTTCCAGTGTTTTTCCACTATTGAAGGGAATATCATTTTCTTCACTGGTCAAAGTAGGCAACTTAGATATTTGTTTATTTCTTGATGTAATTCCGTATGTAGCCTTTTACTTTATGTACAATAATCACATCGTCAGAATGGGACTTCTTTTTTCACTCTCACTTTTCTGTATGACGATTTTGAATGCCACAATTTCTTTAAAACAATCCATTAAATAAGTGAAAATGAAACCTTCAGCTTCACTTTCCCCACTACATAAAATCAACGTCAGCAGAAGAGTCAGGAGCTTAATTTTCATGCATTCTTTCCAGCCTCAACGACCATATTTATTACTGATTCATTTGATTCATGTTGAAAAATTAGCTTGCAATCGCAGATCTAAGAAAGTAGCTCCACACAAGATTTATCACATAGAGAGACTTAGAAAGTCTTTTTTCTAATGATTTCTTAAGCCCTTCAACGAGTGTAATTATTCCACTGAAGGCTTTGCTTTTAATTGCCTTATTAAAAAAATTAGATTTATTGCTAAAATGGAAGGATCACTGGGCGACTGTTACTTCACGTTTAATGCTTGTTTAGTGATGTTGTCATGCCTCAAGTAAATGGAATAATTTGCCCACTGAAAAATCAGTCAACATTTTCTGATTGCATTCAGCAGCGTATAGGGATAGGGGAACTTTTTGTTTAAACAATCTTTTAAGCATATCATAAGTTCTGTTCCAGCATGTAGAAACGTCTTGAATTAATTTATGTTGTTTGACATTCAGCTGCATCTGTAAAATTTTAAGCTTTGCAGTGCCGTTGCTGAATGGTTAAAATGAGAGGATATGCTTCTGCAAGTAAATAAAATATCTTTTAACAGACTTCTGACATAATATTAAATCGTGAATGCATCGTTGCAACATGTGAATAAAACATGAAATTGATAGCAAGCCACTCTCCCTTATACCAGCTACCATGCTTGGTCTATTATCCCGTATCACTAAATGAATTCATTTTTAGAATATGAAAAAAAATGTCAAAGCGCCCTTATAGGATCTGACAAATTGACAAAGATTTTCGCATATTGGCTACAAAATTTGGCTATATTTTTATTTTTTTGAAAATAAGTTTCTAAAATTTCAATTTTAATTGAAATAACTTATATTGACGTAATTTATTGTTTATAGAAAGCTCAATATTCGGCCCGAATAGTTCGGCAAAAAGCCGAATACCAATAATTCGGCATTTTGCCGAATAGGCGAATACAGAATTAACATACCGAATATTCGGGTCACATCCCTAATATATAATATATATATTAAATAATATATAAATAATATATATATAATATATATAATATATATATATATATATATATATATTACCTAACATACTAATAATTACCTATATCAACCCAGGAATATCTATAATCAAGCACCACCTATATATATATATATATATATATATATATATATATATATATATATATATATTTTTTTATTTATTTATTTATTTATTTATTTATTTATTTCTCAGGATGAAGCAAGGAAAACGATTCATGAAATATTACAGAAACAGAATGAGGAATTTGTTAATAAAGATTGTTCTGTTAGAGTAAATGGAGTAGAAACTGATCATTTTGAATTGGATCTTGAAGTTGTTCTTTCTGGACCTCTTTTACCTTCTACTATTCTCATTCCTAAAGTGGAGTGTGAAAGTCATATTAAAATTGTAAGGTTTGTGGGATAATTGAGTTTAAATCTTTCATAAGTAAACAAATGACTAACACCTGCAACAGAGCTTCCCTATAAAACATCTCATTCGCCTGTTGCAAGTCGATAAAACCTAAATACAATTTTTATCTTCTCACTCATTTGTTTCAATATAAAAATTTCATCTACACATTCTCTACCACTTCTAAATGCACCTTGTTTCTTAGTCAATCAGTCTATGTCACTTGATGCGCTCTTTAAATCAAAATACCAGCATATATGTTCCCAACAACACTCAATAAACTAATTTCAATATAGTTCTTACAGTTCCCCTTATCTATTAAGGTACTATTACTGCTCTTCTCCAATCGGAACTCCGCAAATGCTTTGTTGCACAGCTTCCATATCTGATCAATCACAATCTCGCCTCTATTCTTGATCTTTCACCTGTGATTCCATCTATACCTGCTGATTTACTATTCTTCAACTTTTTCACTCTACCTATTTCTTCTTACACTATGAAACCCACACACATTTTACTATCACCTCATCATTACTGCCAGTGTTTTTCAGATTTTTGAATTGTTCCCTCCACACACTCCTCCCATCCATTTCATCAGCCACGAAAGTATCTTTCCTATTCATTATTCTATAAAGATTTCTCTTACTATCTTTCTTAACCTTTCGTATATCCTTCCAGAACAGCTTCTTATTCCCTTGTACGTTCCCATTCATCCTTTCAAACTGTTCATTTACCTCTTTTTTTTTTTTTTTATTTCCTTCTACTTTTGCAACTTTTAGTCTTTCTTTTTCCTTCTTATATATTTCCATATACCTTTCGAGACCATTATTTGCTTTTAGCACATTTCAACCACGCATCTTTTTTACTTTTAACCTCTTTCATCTCTTTATTCCACTACTCATTATTGACATTCTTACTTCCTACTTTAGCACGACCAGATACTTCTCTTGCATTTCTAACAAAGGCTTCCTTCATTTGCGTCCAGATTTGTTCAGTTTTATCTTGTTCACATTCAGCTGATTTTATTTGCAAGTGCTCTTACACACTTTTCCTAATAACCTTCTGCACTTTCTTCTCGCTCTTAATTATTCCCACTTCCCTCTTTATCTCTTTCCTCTCCATCCATGTCCCGCCTTACATAAAACAACATATTGATCTGATATTCCCACACATCTCCAACTCCCTCATTGATTTAACGTTCATCACATTCTTCAACATCTTCACCAACACATATTCAATCATACTTTTCACTTTGATACCATTTGAACCTGCACCAACTCTTGTATGCTTATGAATACTCGAAGAATGTATTACGTTAACACATACCACTCTCCTCACAGTAATTAATCGCCTTTTAACCTTTCTCATTTTTTCCCTCAACCCCAAAGGCACCTTATACCATCCCTCTTTTGATCACCTATCAAACCTTTCAAGTCGCCCAACACAATCAATCTGAAGCCTCTGCTCACCCCGTCTAAAACATCATTTCAGGTTATCAAAGAAAGTCTTACACTCCTCAATATAACCTTCGGACAAACCACCATATGTTGCAACCACACACCTTGCCTTCTCAAACTTATATTTAACCATTATGGTCAGTTCAAATGAGATTAACCAGTGGCTCCCAGGTCACCATCCCAAATTTTGATGAAAACCTGCTATTATGAACCTTAATACCAGATATGAGAAAATTTAATTTAAATATTCCTATGCAGTCCAAAGTTTTGGCCCTTTGAAATTTGGGTGCCATACCCTTTTTTTGCAGGCTCTAATTGATCCAATGATTTTCAACGGTTTTTGGGGGAGCCTATCTTCATTTTCAAGCGAGATAGAAAGCTTTCTGTTTATTTCTGCATAGGAATATTTCAATCGAACTTAGAGATTTTTCATATCTGGTATTAAAATTCATAATTGCAAGTTTTCATCAAAATCTGAGATGGTGACCTGGGAACCTTCCAGGACTTTGGTTAATTTCATTTAAACTGACCTATTAGTATTCTAGTACTCCCCCAAGCAAAATCCACCATAGCTCTATGCCACAAGTCACTCGTCATAATTGCAACTCCATCTCTCCCTCTCTCATTCTTTTCTACCCCAGAACACACCCATTTCACCTCATGCCACGTATCTTCAACGCTACCTTTCATCTTTGTTTCAGTCACAGCAAGCAAATCAAATTTACCCTTTCCTAATATATCCATCGCCTCTCTCCTCTTCTCCTTGCCATCTATGTCTCTAACATTCCATTTCAAAAAATGCAAGAAAAAATATATAATAGATTTCAAGAAAGTGATTAGAAAGTGTAATGTAAAGTAATGGTGAAGGAAATAGGATTCTTCAATGAAATTAGATGGTGCTGTTACGACCAAAAGTTTTTTTTTGACTTTAGTAATATTGTGGAAACTGGATGTGATTGCAGATATGGTAATTATGATGACAGGAACCCTAATTTCAATAAATTTTAGAATTTAAAGAAAAAGTTAAAAGAAAATAACTAGTTACATTTTTGGCGCCTAAAAGAAATAATAAATGATCAAACATAACTGAGGTTAGAGACATTTTTTTCGCATCTCTAATTGAGGTAGAGGCAGTATAGACCTATGGAAATATACTATATAGAATGTGAGATATTCTTTCCCCAGACTTAAGCTTCGTCTTACTCAGACATAAATTGAGCACACCCCTTCCTTGAATAGGGCTCTGTCCCCGAGCGGTGGTGTTAACTGTAAATAAACAAATACCCAGATGAATCACAATTTCACTGAAAGATACAAGGTCCCTTACGACGGTCACTACCAAGTTTGAGGCGTTCATTAGCATTCTTGTATGGATATAAGTAGTAGTGGGTTGCCATCCCAACTACCATTGTAATTTTAGTCACATATGGCACGCAGAACATACACTGACAATTCTTTCTACCCCACACACCTGGATATTTGATTAAAAGTCCTGTCTGTAATAGTAATAGTGTTTTTATCTGTATCACATACAGAAAATAAAACTACTACTATTACAGACTCCTTTTTTTCATATATCCCTGTGTGTGTGTGTGTGTGGGA
>JABUQX010046129.1:17500-22500 GCA_015478945.1 Trachelipus rathkii | reverse complement strand
CAAGATTTATCTACAAGTGCTTTTCCAGATGATAAGCTTTTGTTGAAGAGTATATAACTTCTTGTTTCATTATGGTATCGTTCCAGTGAATGGGTAGTACGATATTCCTATAGTACCAACACACTACCTATCGCTTACTGAAGAATTCAAACAACACATCGACTTCAGCACGTGCACTAATAATTGGCATACGTAATTTGATGATAAAATACTACATGAATCAGATAACTATCACGATCTACTCCTACTGTAACCAACAACCAAAATGTCTTTTCATTACAAAGAATAAAGTTCCTAAGCTAATGTTTCTCTGCTATCATCCTTGCAACCGTATTTTAAGTTTGTTAATAACCTTTCGAATCACACACACACACACAAATATATATATATATATATATATATATAATATATGTTATTTATATTATATATTTATATATATATATATAGTAATATATATATATATATATATAAATATATAATATATATAATTTAATATATATATATATATATATTATTATTATATAAATATTATAAGATATAAAGCATATATATATAGTACCTCCCGTATTTTCGTTGTGGGTGTATTATTAATATATATTAATACCGTATTATAAATATTATATATATATATAATTATAATACTTATATATATATATATATATATAATATATTCAAAATAAGGGCCAAATATAAAATTTCTAAGAAAAGAAGTGAATAATTTATATAATATTATAAAAATTATTCTTACCTAAGATTGTAAATTAATTGCAGGGCATGAGAGTGAGCAAAGTCTGAGATACATCCAGTTTTTTTTTATTATCAATATTCGAGCTGATGTAGAGTAGGGCAAAGTCAGTAAGTCTTTCTTCCCCTAATAGTATCTCAAGTAGGTTCTCAGAAGTCTTAAATGTTGAAAAGTTCTTTCTACTTGAAGCATACGACACGGGTAAAATTGCCTTATTTGGCAACAAAGATGTTAAATATATATGAAAATTTGTGACATGCGAACAAGAAACTCGTCCGTCTATTGCTGTTTTTGGCCGACTTCTGTATGTGATGCCATTTCAACTTCATAAATACCCATTTCTTGCTTTTACTGTAAATCTTCAATTGACTTTCGCAGATGCTTCCTGTTAAAATGTTACAAATCTTTTATCTTTCATACGCTAACTATTAACAACGTTCGGTATGACAATTGCGGGAAATAGAATTTCTTTATGACTAAAAAACCTCTCTTCCTAATTGTTATATTAAATCATCAAAAGAGTGATAAACAAAGATGTATGTGCAATAATAAGTCTCGTGAGGTCGGAAGTTTAAGAATGCTGGATCTGTATTTTGAATTTGTTAAATTTTTGGCAAAGCATTTCAATACTCAGCTCACATATGCAGATACGCTCAACTATTCTTCAAAAAATCTGCTGAAATTGCTAATTGTTGCATCTTTCTTCTGAGGCTTCAGTTAGTTTTTCCAAGACATCTTACGGTATCAATGCCACTTACACATTCTATCAAAATCTGCGAATTCTAGTTGTTGCGATATACTCGGCCGCGTGCAGGTTTAGTTTTAAGCCAAGGGCTGTCGCAGATTTGTTCCTGACAACCGACGCGGCCTGAAATTAATTTATACTCTGAACTTTAGAATTGACGGCAATTGATACTTAGAAAGATTTTAAGTGGTCTCAAAAAACTCTGTGGGGGCCATTGCCCCTGGATTACGCCACGTATATATATTTAAATATATATATTAATATATAGTATAATATATATATATATATATATATATTATATATATATTTGATATATATTAATATATAAAATATATATACATACATATAATATAAATATATATAATTATATATATATATATATATAGTATATAATAAATATATTTAATATAATAATATAATATATATAAATAATTATATATATTATATATATATTTATATATATATCCTATTGTGAACAAGGTGAGAAGCTAGTTTTTGAAAATTTCCTCATCACATATTAATCCTTATATTTGATTATAGACTAGTTAGGCCCCAACGACATCACATTACAACTGACGAGATTTAGAAATAAGTAGCTGATATGTGGGAAACATAGGAAAGCTGCCAATAGTGATTGAAAAATTTTGACTGGAATTTCTTTTGTTGAAAAGAAAACGTTTTTCGTTTTAGATATATTATATATATATAGCACCTCAGATCGATAGTAAACTTTTTCTGGCAGAGTTTATATGAAATAGTTCTACGTATGATAGTTCACGTATTTCTTTTTAGGTACGGTAGTCAGTTCAAAAGAATTTTAGGTCTATTCACCGTTTGTGCTTTCCCAAGCGCTCTCCATCCAGCAAGAGATCATGGAAATTTTTACATTCTATCTTCAAATTTATCTGTTTTTTACCCTTCATCTTCATATCTTGATCGTAAAATAAGTTTTTGTATGTAAAAATATTATGCCGATTATTCTTTTGACTCAATGTTGAAGTACCGTGTCCGGAAAAGCTTTCCTCATTATAATCATCTCTCATCTACTCCCTATAAGTATTTTTATCCGTCAGTAATATATCATCTTCTTATATTTCTCCCCTAAACTATTTCTCCTCCTAGATTTCTTTAGAAGATCATCCTTCACAGCGCAGCGGTGTTCAATGCTAACCCTGGAGTTGTAAAGCAAAGAAATTGGTAGATCTCTTTTGCCATCCAGTTGCCATAATTAAAGAAAAAATCTCTACTAGTTTTAATACTTTTTTTGAAAAGGCTAAATGTGTTTATTCGTCTTAATTTTAGCTTTGTTTTTTTTTCAACATTTTATAAATAAAATGATTTAAAATAGTCAAATATATAATTGTTTATGTCATTATGAGTGAGAGGAAAAGCTCTGTTTTAGAGTTTGGAGACATTTTCCAGCAGATTGTCTAGATAGCTTCACAGCATCAGTAATTGAAAAGATTTATTGTCATTCATTTGAAGCAAAGCTCTTTACATCATCTTTAAGAAAATGCTCAATATATTCATTATCTGAATGAATGGAACCTCAAAATGCTATCTAATCGATCCCTCAAAATGTTCATTTTTCCTAGTTCTCTTCTCTATAGTCTAAAATGATGTAACATTAGATATATATAATATAATAGTTTATATTATATATATATAGATATATTATAAAAAAAATTACAAATAATTAATAAAGAAAAGTTATATTTATAATATTATATATATATATATTATATAAGGTCGTGGCTCTGAGAGCATTGTTATCATTAGAGTACACAGAGTCACATGTAATTACGCAAATTGCCGTTGCAATCTTCCAACAAGGATAAAACGAACAAAAACATATATAACACACAAAATAATAGACTATAAGTGTTTCAAGTAGTCTTATATGAAACATCGCACTGAACTCTTCTGTCTGTAGCACGAAATAAGTCTACACTCTCTAATATGTCCCACTCTCGAATATTGAGTATTCCGTAGGAGAGATACTCGCGTATTATATTCTGATCCTACTATGATAGTACTGTTAAGATAAAAGAGACATTATATTCATAATGTATGAGAGTAGAGAAATTTGATTGCAAAATTAGTGCTAATGCTTATCCTAGGCCGATAAGAAATAGGTAGATAACAAGATTATCCGAGACAATAGAGAGCGTATATTTATTAATTAGAGAGTGATATAGCTAATGTATCTATATGTAAGGCAAATACCATGTGCATAGCATATTTATTGATTCCGCCGTATATGACAGTAAATGTAAGGCCTTGTTTGCTATGTAATCGTAGAGTGATAGAACTAATATATATAGCCATATAGAAGACTATCTGTGACACTATATTTCTTTAATGGTTTATTTATGTAATCGCATATCATAATATGGTTATAAATTCTGGCCCTAGATATATGTGAGTTATGCTGTTGCTCTCTCATTTATGTGTATCAGATATAGATATTGTATAAGTATTGCTTGTACTTAAGCGGCAATAGATATATAGAACATAGTTCTAGTGATTGTGATCGTTATTACTTTCTTGTCATTGTATGTTAGTAATAGCTATAGTTTGGTTTTGCGTTATTTCTCGGCTGAAGTATACGTGCTATTATTAAAAATCTATGCTTTACTGAATTAGTTTCTAACGCCCGATGATTATTAATAGTGTCTATTCTTAACCGTTAGTACAAGAGTTCTACTGTGAGCTTAGCTACACTATTATACCTCTGAGTCAATCGCTATCTCATGTAGTAAAAGGGAATTTTATGCTACTATTTTACGTATGAAGTATGGATAATCCTATGAGTAGCGCGACTCATACTATGGTCATAGTGTTTGGAGCGTGATTCTGTCTATAATTTGTATTAGTTCTGTGTCCATCTATTAATTTACCAGATCAGGTATAAAGTACTGATGCATAATTACATGTGCATGTACGATAGCGTCTGTGCTCTTCTTGCCCATAGCTAGAGTTGTATCGTCCCTTGTGAGAAGTCTACTGAAATATGCCAATGTATCTCGCAACCCTATATCTAAGGTGCTACACTAACCTTTCCCCATGTCCGTCATTTTTCGATCGTAGTGTATAATGTCTCTAACTGCTATGTAGGCTATTTTGTCGTACGTATGATAGGTGTTCTTTTATTCTATTTAAAAATATATCTATGATACACTAGAGAATGATCTTATGGTTTAGTGTGTTTAAAGCGTTGCGATACTAGTGCATGTATATGTTGACTGGTTTCTTATTTTGTTGAGGTAATCTCTTTCTTCTGGTAGCCGCGACCTCTATTCCTGAGACACTATATCACCATTGTCCTGGTATCCCTGTAAGTATTTATATTATAGTAACTCGATTTATACGTGTAAATATATAGTTTTTTGTTAAAATTTTTAATTCCTTTTATACGTAGTGATTTTTATTTTGTTCCGTAGCGTTGTATTGTTTGCTCATTTTGGTATGTATTTGAGTTTGGAGTAGTGGCCTTTATATATATATTAT